>JASDQU010739428.1:72200-93345 GCA_032191745.1 Picea mariana | reverse complement strand
AAGAAAAGAATTACAAAATAAGAAAGTGTCAGGTCGGCCCTAATGTTAAAATGAAGTGACATAAATGGTATAAATAAACATTATTATACATTCATTTTTATACAAGTCAAATTTCAGAGGAAATAAGAAGTAAAGAAGGCCAGATTTCAAGGGAGGATGAAGTCTTTTGGTGATGTGTTCTAAGGTATGTTATTTTCAGGTCATCTTACCATTTTTTCTATAACGTTTTTTCTAGAATGATTCAGATGGTGAAATATCTATGTTATTGAGAAGACATATCAAGGTACCTCTGGTAAAATTTTTATCTCTTGATTCACTATAATTATGGAGATACACTCTGTGGAAGATAGGGTTTGTGACCAGTCTTGAAGCTAGTCAATAAACATGTGTTCCGGGTAAAATAGTCATAACTTTTTCATCGAGAATCCAAATGATGTGGGACAAATTGAATTGGAAAGAGTATGGACTGTAGTTTATTTTGTGTGATTTTTAGAATCAGATGTTAATTATGGAGCGCGGGGCATTCTGTACAAGTTTGGTCTCCTGAATAGACCAGAATTGAATAAAGTCTACCATTATTTCTATAACTTCTTTTTGGTGAGGATTCAAGGAGTGAAACTTGGAGGAGTTTTAGAGAATACATTGAGTAATATTATCTATAGGATCATAGTACTCCAAGAATTGAATAATTTCAGAAATTGAAGAAGTCTGAGGAAGCATTATCAGGTTCTATGTGATGATTGGTTGATGGTGATGATTTAATGTAAATATTTATTATCTCTCATATACTCTTGGGTGGAAGGAAGGGGAAAGGATGGAGAGTTCAACTCTCTCTTCATATTAGAGGATTGTATATTCCTCTTGTAGGTTTATCCCTCCCTTTACATTTGGAAGCTGTAGCTATCTTTGGAAGTCATTACTTCCCTTGAACAATAACTATTGATTATTTCTCATATATTGTGCATGGTGTATTATGGTGTATTGGTGTAATTCTTATACTATTGTTCATTGGTCATTGGATATAGTTGAATGGTTTAAGTATAAGTTGAAAAAGTTTTTAAATTGTACTTGATACTAATCCACCCCCCTCTGAGTATCAACAAGATATTCATACATTTTCCACAACCCAACATACCCCCCATCTTACCTTATTGCATGTGCTCATGCAAGCAAATATTTTACATGTAAAGAAGTAATGATGTAAGGTGGAAAGGTTGGTTCACCAGGCCTCCTAAATCCATTGCTTCTTTTGAGTTCTCCAAAGGCATCATCCTCCCTTTTCTTGTTAATTTGATAATCATTTTGGTAACTTTCTGGAGGGAAACAAATGAGAGGGGGATTATGTCTGCACCCAATCCAAGCAGGTCCTTCCTCTTGGAGTAGTCTAGAATACCTTTCTATTCTGAAGGTAGCTGTAAATAAATTCTTGTACCCAAATGGTTCCCTACTCTTTACCTCACTGGAGGATGCATCCCATCTCATTTTAGAAGCAACAAGAGCTTCTTCCTTAAGCTCTCTAAAACTTGTGATACCTGAATGTATAACCTATACATGGATAGGGGATAAGGAGTCTATGACCCCCCCCTCTTTTCATAAAGGTTTTATGTCACATAATGGCTGGAAAGGGATGTGGAGGCTCTCCTCTGACCTAGAGATCTAGCCCAGTTTCCCTCTTTAGGAAGGTTTTGTGAGATTTACCCCATCTGACTTGGTTTTGAGTAAATGATAGAAATGCCTAAAACTGTATGTCACCTATGAATGGACTAGGGTTATCTTCCTTTCTTCTTCTAGAATGAAATTATGAAAGTATAAATCACTCAGAAGGTATTGTACCTTTTCATCCTGCTCTCTGAAACATGAAATAAACTCAGGTACAGTAGAAAATGTAATGGGTTTACCTTCTCTGATGGCCTTCACTCTTAATAATAGGTAGTGTTCTAGTAGGAATAAAGTGTAATTGGTGGCAGGGGATCTGCAATTGATGACATCAAAGTAGACATCACAGATTTATTTGATTTGCTCCAAATATTTTTCCAATTGGGTTTGTACCTTCTTTACCTTCCCTTGGGCTCTGGTGAGCTCAGCATAGGTCTCACTCTCTGTTGTTGTCATGTCCCTCAGTTGTTTAACAATCTTTTGATGTTCAACCCTAGTGACCATCTCATCTTGTTGTCGAGCCAATGCTCGTTGGGCTTGTCCCAGCTCTGCCTTTATCTTATCAATGGTGGCACCTTTTGCTTGAGATTGGGATGCTTGGTATTCTTCCATAGCACCCATCTCCTCCCTAGATTGAGTTAATGCTTGCTAGGCTTGTGTAAGCTCTGCTTCCAATGTGTCCACAATAGCACTCTATTTCTGGGACTGGAGTGCCTAATGCTCTGCCATAGTCAGTAATTCATTTCTGTTTTGAATCAGGGTTTGTTGAGACTGCATCAATTCTTCCTCCAATCTCTTGACAGTATCATTCTGCTCAAGGAGTTGAGTTGTTTCCTCTAAGACTAGGGTATCTATCTGCACCTCAACATCAATTGTTTCTGTAGTTGTCATCATTTCCTGTGTTTCTAAGGGAATTACTTCCTCATTTTGAGCTACTGCCTCTTCTACTACTATTTCTTTAGGGTCTATCTATATCCCTATAGAATTTGTAGTGACTGTTTCTTTAGGAAGATGGTTTCTTCCTTGCACTCCGTCTCTTCTCTTTTGTTTTTCTTTCTTCTATGGGTCTTATCTTCTTGTTCTAGCTACTTCCTCAATTCTTTAATAATTTCCCTGAGTTTTCCCACCTCCTGCTTTAATACTTCAACCTTCTTAGCCTTTTTCTTCAACAATTTGTTTTCTTTTTTTAACTTTCTAATTTTCTTATGGATCTTGGCTGATTTCTATTTATGAGAGGTCTCAAGGTCTTCTTCATTCTGGCCAGTAGATGGTTATTCCTCTGTTCCTTCCAAATGTTATGTCTATTCAAGAGGGCTTCTCATTTCAAAATGAGGTTCTTCCTGTGTTGTGTCCTCTAGGAAAGAAATTTTAATATCAGGAAAATATTCAACTATTTTTGAAGAGGAGGCTTGTTTTGGGCATTTTTCAGGATTATTTGTGCCTCTGTCAATTGAGGTTCCTAAGCACCCAAAAACTTGAGCTATTTCTACCTCATAGCTCTTCAAAAATTGTTCTGTCAGATGCTCTAATGCTGGTTGGGTGTCTTCCTGATCATTCATTTGTGAGGTCTGTTCTGCTTGCCCAATTTCTTGAACATTTTTCTGTAGAGATTGTTCTGTAAAATTTTGAAGTTCTTCAAGATATTTTGTCGTATCTTGAATTGCTTCAGTCATTTCCTGAATTCATCTACTTCTCCTCCTTCTCTTAATGATGGATTTAGGGGAATCCGTTGCTCTCTTCCTATTTTTCGTTAATGCCTGTGTTTGTGAGGTCTGGGCATATTTGATTTGGGTAGGGTCTACCTCAGCTTCAGTTTGAAGAGATGGAATTTTTCTTTGGGAGGTAGTCTCCTCTTCCTGTCTATCTTCAATTTCCTATGGTGGGTATTCATGGCATAATTCAGGCTACTCTAGTTGTGGAGGTCTATTGGCCTCAATCAGACTATCCTAGGTCAATTGAGTTTGACTCAGTTCTTTATTTGTTATCAGTTTAACTAATCTATGGTGGTTGATAATAGTAACATGATCCTTGTACTTTTGTGTTCTTAAGGCAACCTCATGTCATATGGCATTAAGAAAGAAAGGTAGATTAAGTACTAACCATTTTTTTAAGGCTGCCATCAATTTGAGGTGGCGAGGTCGAATTACGTTGTATAGTCCATCACAGGTGATGTATCATTGAATTACCCCTACCAGTTACTTCCATGGTTCCCTGAGGGTACTGGGATTAAATCCCTTTCCCTTCTTATCCAATTCTTCCCCAGGGTCTGTGAAAGATTCCATAAATTCCTTCAGCATTGTGTATCTTCCTATCCATTGAATTCCCATGTTAGGGAGGCATGTGACCTCTGCTAATATTTTCGGGGTGAATGAGATTCGTATGCCTCGCACCATAGAGATTTCTCCTTCCAGATTATGAAATAATTCAAGCATGACATTCATGCCATATCCTTGCAAATGCTTGAAGTACTCCATCCACCCCAGACAGTGTAGGATTTCTCTTGCCTGCTCTGTAACATGTAGTAAAGTTGGCTCCCTGCACACGCTTCTGCCACTCATTTTTGTGAGAAAATGTGAACGACTATCATTCCTGGTAGCAGACTTGGTTAGACCAGCTTGGAGGAAAAAATTACCAAAAATAACAAATATCATAGAATAGCAAGTGTTTACAAATGTGGGTATTTATTACAATCATTACTTATTTTGTCGAGAAGTGTGTTGAGCGTCCACTCCTCTCATTAATGTAGAGGTCAACCTCGACTATCAGCGTAGGGGAATGTAATGAGTGTAGGTATTTCCGGTGAGAGATAATGATTGCACTATCGCTGCCGATGGGGATCAATCATTAATTTTCAAACAACATATTTTAACGGTAATCATTAAATGTTAGTCCTCTTTCGTGGGAAAAAATTGAATTTAATATACCTATACTAAAAAAAAAATTCTTTAAGGATACATAAGACAAATAAATTAAATCTATTCATTTAAAATAATATCCCACATATCATAATGTTGTTACTTTTCCATTTTATTGAATACAACCGAAATGATAGACTCATTATTGAGTGAAGGAAATCTAGAGACACCCAGAAACTTGGCATTTAAGGTAAACTTCCATACCACAGGCGGAGCCACTGCTGCCAGCAGGCATCCATAGTCTTGAAAGGGTTTCCTTTTAACACTTAGATGAGCCTGTATCCTTGATAAATATTTGAATCATCTTTTCCAAAAAGACCACTATCCTCGTTTGGTAGCCAGATGGTGATAATGCCACTCACTAGATTGTAACTGAAGTGAACAAGTCGGCTCATGATGAGACCCCTTGTCCTTTGACGAGAAAATGTCAAAGGCCATTTCCCTGGTGTGGTATCCATAATGGGAATTTCACTTATGTTATTATCCTATGATCGTGGTAGGTAGGCTGGTGATGAGACCCCCTATTATTTGTGGAAACTTTTTACTACTTATCTTTATTCCTTATATATATATATATATATATATATATATTTGAATCGTCTTTTCCCTAAAAAAGAGCATTATCTTGGTTTGGTATCCAGATGATGATAATGCCACTCACTAGAGTGTAACTTAAGTGACCAAGCCAGCTCATGATGAGACCCCCTATTCTTTGTGGGAAAAAAATTTATTGCATTTTTTTTTTTAGAGGTGTATTAAGGGAGGCTCATCTACTCCTTAAGAGTAAGGGATGGCATAAAGAAGTGTAAGGATGCCAATTAAAAGTGTTACTAAGACTCCTTATTATAATATAAAGACAAGATATCATTCAAGTGTATTTGTATGTATAAGGGAAAAATAAATGAATTATTGTGGTTACAGGTTATGAACAAGGTTTAAGATATTTCAAAGAAAGTAATCCAAAAAAAAAATTGATAAGGTATGGGAGATAGTCCACAAAATAATGATAGATCGTTGTGATGATAGTTAGAAATAATGATGGTGAAAATTATTTGGTGAAAGTCATACCCCATAGGAATGGCTTGGCATTTTATTAGTAATGTAGGGAAGGAATGGAGAAATGAACAACAAACGTGCAAAAGGGAACAACAAGTGTTCAAGAGGAACAATAGGTGCACAAAAGGAACAACAAGTGTTCAAAAGGAACAGTAGGCATGCAAAAGGAACAACAAGTGTTCAAAAGGAATAGCAGGCACGCAAAAGGAACAACAAGTGTTCAAAAGGAACAACAGACATGCAAAAGGAATAACAAGTGTTCAAAAGGAACAACAGGCGTGCAAAAGGAACAACAAGTGTTCAAAAGGAACAACAGGCGTGAAAAAGGAACAACAAGCATACAAAAGGAACAAGAAGTTTTCAAAAGGAACAACGGGCACCCAAAAGGAACAACAAGTGTTCAAAAGGAACAACAGACGCGCAAAAGGAACAACAACTGTTTAAAAGGAACAACAAGTGCGCAAAAGGAACAACAAGTGTTCAAAAGGAACAATAGGCATGCAAAAGGAACAACAAGTGTTCAAAAGGAACAAAAAGCACACAAAAGGAATAACAAACATTTAATATTTGCCCGTTTACTGCTGTAAAGGAAAAAAATGGTGGATTTTCCATGAAAGACAAGGTCTCTGTGACAAGATAAAGAAAGAGTGAGAAACAAAAACCAGTGTTGGTTGTGTTTATTATGATTTTCTCAAGTGGATTTCATAATAATAAGAAAAAAGGAAACTAATAACACAATAAGTTCTACGAGAAAGATATATACATTATGTACAGTGTCAACAAAATTCATCATTTATGTAGTTGGGGTGGCTGGGTTACCTTTCCAACTAGCCAAAATTTGAATGGTAGGATCTTTACTTACTTCCTGGTAGAAGGATTCTTTTGAAGGCGGATGATGGTAAAGTCGTAGTCGATGCCCATTAACCAGAAATGGAGATCCAGAGCCATTGATGGTGCTTAAATTGACCGTTCCATTATCATGGAATTCCTCAATTTCATATGGTCCCAACCACCATGTCTGTAACTTTCTTGGAAAATCGTGAAATCTAGAATCATAGAGAAGCGCCCAATCACCCTTCCTGAATGATTTCTTCTTGATATGCTTGTCATGCCAGGCCGCCCTCTGTTGCTGAATAACAGTTGTGCACTCCACAGTAGATAGGAGTGATTCATCCAATTCATTGAGTTGCTGAAGCTGCCATTAGATCCAGTCCAATTTCCTGGGCCATCCTTAGGGTTTTAATCTCAAACTCGATTGGGGAGATGGCTTCTTTTCCATAAACTAGGTGATAGGGAGAGTAGCCAGTGGTGTTACGCCATGTTGTTCGATAAGCCCATAAGGCATTTGGAAGCTCAGTAGCCCAATTCTGTCGATTTGTTGAGACAATGTTTGTCAAGATTGCCTCCAGGACCTTATTTGTGATTTCTACTTGCCCGTTTTCCTATGGGTGATATGGAGAAGTAACTCTGTGCTTAATATGATAATTTTCGAGGGTGGTGGTGATTCTATGAATTGTAAATTTTGACCCTCCATCAATGATTACTTCCATGGGTAGTCCATAGCATACAAATAGTTTGAACATAAATTTGATGACTACCTCTTCTATTGCATTTGGTAGGGCTTCTGCCTCTACCCATTTAGTCATGTAGTCCGTAGCTACTAGAATATAAGCCTTCTGATTTGACTTTGTATTGAAGGGGCCAACAAAGTCTAGTGCCCATCTTTCAAATGGTTCTGCGACTATTTGTGCTTTCAAGGGAATTTCATCTGCCTGACCTATTTTTCCCATCTGTTGACAGTTGTCGCAGGTCTGGACATATTTCTTCGCATCCCTAAATATTGAGGGCCAATAGTAACCCATCTGTAAAATTTTGTGTCCAGTCCTACGGTCTACAAAATGCACACCACAGGGTTTGTCATGTCCTGCCTTTAGTATGTCGTAGTTTTCATCATCTCGTACGCATCTGTGGATCTGGAGATGAGCTCATGTGTGGAAGAGATATCTGCTGATCCAAGCAAATCGTGCGCTACGCTGGACGATCAATTTTCTTTCCCTCGATGATAGATGTGTCAATAATCTTCCCTCCACCAGATAATTTTCCACATCAGCGTACCAAGGTGGCTTTGTAGTAACGACAAATAGATGCTTGTCTGGAAATTGATCTTCAATTGTTAAGGAGTCTTCTGTTTTGGGTATGCGAGATAGGAAGTTTGGGACAAGATTTTTTTTCCTGGGTCGATATTTGATGGTGATGTCATATTCCTACAATATTAATAACCGCCAAGTGACCCATCCAGTAGTAATTGGTTTATTAGCTAGATATCTAATAGCAGAATGATCAGTATACAAAATAACAGGATAGCCTGTTATATAATGGAAAAATTTATTGATGGCGTGTATAACAGCTAAAAATTCTTTTTCTATTACTGTATAATTAATTTCATATGGAGTAAGATTCTTGCTAATGAAATAAATAGCGTAAGGTTTCTTGTCTTCTTCTTGTCCAAGGACGGTGCCTATGGCAATATCTGATGCATGGGTGGAGATGTGAAATGGTATTTTCCAATTTGGTCCCCTCAACACCGGTGTTGTTGATATCATCTTTTTGAGTCCTGCAAATGCCACATCACACTTGTCATACCACTGAAACTCCACATTACCAGTCAGAGCATGTAAAGGTGCAATGGTTCTTGCAAAATTTTCCATAATTATACAATAATATCCAGAAGCGCCAAGGAAACTACGTACCTTTGTTTATGTGTGTGGTGTAGGTAGATTAAGAATTACCTCTATTTTTGCTGGATCTACTCTAATTCCATCTACAAAAATATAATTCCCTAGTACCACACCTCCTATCATCATCATGTGGCATTTTTCATGGCTTAGACATAGCCTGGTAGCAATGCGTCATTCCAGTACCTTCTCCAGATTATTCAATGCTTGATTGAAGTCGTCACCATAAGGAGTGAAGTTATCCATGTAGACTTCAAGCCCTTCATAGATCAGGTCACTGAATATGCTCAGGATGGCCCTTTGGAATGTTGCTGGAGCGTTACATAGTCCAAAGGGTAATAATCTGTATGCAAAGGTACCCCAGGGGCAGGTGAATGTAGTTTTATCTTGATCTTCTGGGGCGATATGGATCTGATTGTAACCACTAAAACCATCTAGAAAAGAAAATAATTTCTTTCCTGTCAGAGCATCCAAGACCTGGTCGATGAAAGGTAAGGGGCAATGATCCTTTTGAGTGGCTTTGTTAAGTTCCTTGTAGTCAACACATATCTGCCATTTCCCATTTTTCTTTGGGACGATCACTAATGGGGAAACTCACCGACTATCTAAGATAGGGTATATAAAATATACATCCAACATCTTTTGTAATTCTTCCTTAACAATATCCTTGAGATGGGGATTCAGTGTTTTCTGCAGTTGTCAGATAGGTTGAGCATATTTTTCAATATAAATGTGGTGTGTGCAGAGTTGTGGATCAATACCTTTCATATCAGAATACTCCCATGCAAAAGCTTGCTGGTATTTGGAGAGGAATTGAATTAGGTTTTGTTGTTGTTGTTCATCTAAATTGGCATTGATGTTCAGAGACCTCACTGGTGCAATCTCGATAGATTTGTTGTTATTAACAGTTGTAGTTGGAATTTGTTGTTTCATTAATCTTCCAGCAAGTCTCCCTATGCTTCACAGTCTAGAACAACTTGGAGCATATGGCAGTTTGGGTTTCTCATGGTGGCTAGGATATTAATAAACCCACTGATTATGTCATCCTCTAGCTAGTTTTTAAGTCTGAGGGCTTCTTCCAGCATAAGAGGGGCTCGTAAATCCTTTTTTGGGTATCGTGGTGGTGGAAATTGTGGATATACAAAAGTTGTGCTTGGCTTGGCACGAGGATATAAGATGAGATTATTTGTGATACCCCCTCTAGAGATTGTCATATTACCCATTCGGCATCCTATGTATGCATCTACTATTGTGAGCCATGGCCTGCCCAATATCAATGAATGCCCTTCAAGTCCACTTCTTGGGTTGATGATGAGGAAGTCCGCCAGATATTTCCAAGAGTCATCGAAGATGGCTATATCATGTAATGTGCCAACTGATCGAACCACCGATCGATCTGCCAACTGCAACATAATTGCGGTGGGTTCGAAGAAGTCAAAACCCAAGGTATTGCAAGTTTCCATAGTCAGGATGTTGATGGATTCTCCCAAATCAACAAGGGAAAAGAACAACCCTGGATCTGAACTGATACTATGGGATTCCCCGAATCTGCATATTTGACCGGTTCTTGTCTACCTAAAATTAGATCAGACAAGGATCCTACCACGAGAACTGTTGATGATGGATCTTTAATTTTTCTGACGAGATTTCTCCCACATAGCTCCTTGATCATCTTTGCGTAAATTGGGATATCTTGAATATCTTGTAGGAGTGGAATCTTGATGTATAAATTCTTGAGTTCCCCTACAATGTTGAAGTTGGGATATACAACCGGTTTTTCTATCATCAATCTTTCAGGGAATGGAGGGGAGGGAGTTGCATCCTTATCAGGATCTTGTGATTCGACTATGTTTCCCCCCTGCTCGATTTATTCTATTATTACCACAGTCAAGGGTGTTATTGCTTGTTGTTTTTCATTCTCTTACTCTTGAGAAATGTTATTTTCTTCAGGAGAGATTATGCACCCCGATCTCAACCGTAGTTCGTTACACCCTATCGAGCTGGTTTCTCCTTCCCCATCCTCCATAACATGGACCAGCTGAGACAGTCTATTATTTGGATTTGGGTGAGGTTGGGCTGGTGATTGAGGGTGCAATTGTGATTGTGAGTTCTAGGGCAGTTGGAATGGTGCTTGCAACGTGGGCTGAGTTTGAGGGGAAATCCCCATGGGTTGGTTGTTTATCCCCATGGGGCGCTGCCAATTCTGATTCCAATTTGGGTTTTGGGYAGTCGTGTTGGGCCACTATGAAGGGTAGATGTTGTTATTTGAGTTTTTCTAGGATGAGGTGGGATATTGTGAGTTAGGCCAGGTGGAATTTGCAGTTGGTTGATTTAGCTAGGTAGGATTTGCAATGGGCTAGTTTTGCCAAGTGGGATTTGCAGGTGGGTATTGTTGGGGMTGTCAGTTCTGATTAGTAAATGGTTGGCCCTGCTATGTGTTACCAAGAGTGTGCGACTGATTATATTTTCCAGAGAAGAAAGAGGAAGGGTCATGTAGTGTATTTGGAGTCCGAGTCTACCATTGACGACACTGAGTCATCAGATATAATGGTTCTATTTCCTCTTCTTCTTCTCTGAAGACAGCTTTCAGTCCAGGGAGTGATGGGCATTGCTCCATGTCATGATCCTTGGCGTAGATGACATAGACCCAAACCAAATCCAAAGGGCAATCCCTTGGACCATGTTTTCTTCTGCATCTGTGGCAAAATATGGCCAAAGTCCGTTCTGCTTCTGTTTTTTTCTATTTGGCCTGCAATACATCCAATTGTGTAGTCAAAGTGCTCAGAATATATATTTTTAAATCTTCTAAGAGATTACCAATTTTAGCTCACATGACACCCCCGCTTGTAGTATTGTTACTTCAGGTGAGGGAAGTCCGCATTCCTGATATGGTCTGTGTGCTTCCTCGTGAGCACCTGATACACAATTGAATGATGTTATCAGAAGTTTCTTGATAAATGTCACCCTTTCCCATTATATTCAATGTTTCTACCCATTCATCTTTCATACCCTTAATCAGAGTTGCCTTAAGTACTTCACTTGGTAATGCACCATAGGGTGATCTTTGTAAATTATATTGAAATCTCTCAACATAGTCTTCTAATGATTCATTTTCTTTTGTAATCATTTGAAATATTTCATCTTTTAAGTCCCTGGTTATACAATAATCTTGATATTTTGTCAAGAAGGCTTGTTTCATCTCATCCCATGAGTTTATAGTTCTGCCCCCTAATCTCATAAACCATCGTAGAGCTTCTCCTTTCAAAGTGGATGGGAACAATTTTAATTTTTTGGGTTCAGAGGTGTAATCATACCCTCTACATAGGACATCAAATTCAAATAACAATGCATCCGGGTCTTCTGAGATTAATCCATGAAAGGTTGGCAAGTTTTGTAGATGAATTTCCTTCATGGGAGCATTGGTGATTGGATCAACTATCGAATATTCCAATGTGGAAGTCTAGGGATGTTGTTCATTTTGTTGTGCCATTTGATCGAAAATATGCCAAAAATATTCAGGGATTTCTTGATCTAGATATTTTATTTGAATTGGTTGGTTATCTGATCCTCTAGGGGATTTGATTKCACTCCCTCTATCTGGGATTTCGGGTATGCCTTCTTCTTTCACAGAAGATTCAGGATCAGGTGGTGGGTCTACCTTAGCTACCCCGCTGGTTTCTCCTTCTCCTTCCTCCAGATTACAAGAGTTTCMCTCTTCTAAAGGGTTGAGGGGTGGAATATTTGTTCTCTGAAAGATTTKCTCCATCCTTTCATTTTTTCTATGAATCTCAGTGTGGGCTACAGTTGGTGAAACTGCTACTTGAGGGATTCAGGTAGATCCTTTTCTAGGTCCAACCGAAGCTTGAGATTCTACTTTTTGGATGATGTTGTCTATGAAAGTGCTTCTTCTAGGGAGCACCAAGCCCTGGTATTTGGTAATTTTTGGTGGGGGTTTTGGTTTTTCAAGATATTTATTCTTAGTCATACACACTTCACACAAAAAAAAAGAAAATCAAGAAAGAAAAACACCTATGCAATCTCTTAATGCGTCAATTGGAGGTAGGCGTTGGCATAAGCATCTTGCTTATTGTATGCTTATGTTCTTACCTTCCGTCTTCAATACCTCATCCTCTAGAGGTACAATCTATGCTACCTTTGACATTCTCCCCGACAACAATGCCAAAATGTTGGGATCTAAAGATGTCTAAAAACAACCTTAGTTTAACATTAATTTCTCAACCTGAGGATTCGTCTTTTATCTCAAGAATATCAACAAAGTCTATGCAGATAGCTCGTAGAGGCTAAAATCGTGTAGTTAAAGAAAATATGAGTTTATCAATAATCAAGTTCCTCAAACATTCATTAAATATTCTAGGAATTGAAATGTAATGTTGTAAAATGGAAAGGAACCAATTAATCTATTGAATTCAATTTAACTAAAAGCAGTAATTGAATCTAAATAAAGACTTGCAAAATTGACTATTACTATGAATCAAATTACTGGAAAGGAAAAGGTGAATTACTCTATCTATGGAAAGAAACAATGACTGTAATCTAATCGAAAGAGACAACAATTGTACTTCTATTGAAAGGAACAACAACTATATCTTAACGAGAAGGAACAACAAATGTAAACTAATTGAAAGGAACAACAATTGTGAATCTAAGTAAAAGGAACAACGCATATGAAATTATGAGGAACTGTCATGCATCAAACCTCAGTAATAGAGACTGGAGAAACAATCATTTAATGCTTGAAGTAATCGTCTATCTACTGCACACAATCAACATGAAATCATTAACACGCTTATGCATTCATCTTAATTACTGTAAAAGAGATTTGAATCACAAAATAGAAAGTAACTTGATACAAGTACAGACTTGAGACAATGAATCCTTTAGACTGGGCCCTTGGTCCTTAGAAGCACTGCTACAAGAAACTCAATATATAGAAATAGTAAAAACGATCAAATATTTTATTAACTTCATCGCTGGTACATCATCCACAAAAACAACTTGTGCAGAGTAACTCTGAGTCTGAATGCTTGAACGTAATTCTTCGATTGTCTTTTCGGATCTATTATCCTTTATATATACAATAATCTTAGTAAATCAAGCCATCCTGAGGATCAGAAGATCCTCAGGATTGCTTTACTTATTATAAAGTTACAATATAGCAAACCGAAGCATCTTTAAAACTGCTTTTATGCCAAAAGTCTTTAACCTCCAATGGCTCATGCATCTTCAAGATATCCTTTTCTATTTCAGTTTTGACAATATTTAACCAATCCTGTAACAAAATCAAACAATTCCAATTGTATTTTAGAATCTTAGTCAATATAATTTCAACAATGACGATAGGAGACATATTAGCTATTTCCTATCTTATTTATTCCTAATTAATTGAAAAGTCAATCAAGATTACATCATGAACAATAGAAATAAGGGAGATATTCATACCTTTTCCACAACCCAACAATGTGCATGTGGATGCATCTGCAATAGCGTTAGGAGTAGTATTGACACAACCGGTACAAGGTGATATAGATCACCCTATTGCATTTGCAAGAAGAAAGTTATTAGATTCAGAACAGAACTATAACACTACAGAAAGAGAAGGATTAGTTATGGTGTATGCTTTGTAGAAATACATACATTACTTGTTAGGGACACATTTCAATATGTTTACAAATCATTCAGCTCTAAGATATTTAGTCAATAATCTAGTGTTGGGGGGAAGGATATGCATATGGATACTTTTGTTCCAGGAATTTTATTTTGAAGTTGTGATGAAGCTTGGAAGATTGAATTTAGGACTAGATCACTTATCTAGAATAACTAACTCAGAATAACCCAGTAATTCAAAGACAACTTTCTAGATGCACAATTTTTTTTAGTACAGGTAGCTGATGAGTATTTTGCTGACATTATTGAGTTTTTAAGTATAGGATTTGCACCAAGAGAATTTACTACTGCGCAGAAGAAAAATTTGGTGGTCAAAGCTGCAGATTATCTTTTGATTGCAGGTCATTTATACAAACTTGGATCAGATAACATCTTGAGGAGGTGTATGATGGAGAATGAAAGGCCTAGAATTTTATCATAGGCACATGAAGGGATTGATGGAGGAAACTATGTAGGGAAATCTATCGCGTAGAAGGTATTGCGAGAATTATTATGGTGGAAAACAATTCACAAGGATTCAAAGGAATACTCTTAGAAGTGTGGTGTCTGTCAAAGAGTTGGGAAACTATCCAGGAGGGATGAAATTCCATTGAGACCTTGGGTAAATTTCCAAGTGTTTTATAAATGGGAAATTGACTTTGTAGGTCCAATTAATCCACCAACAAGAAGATCAAGATCGAGACATATTATTACAACAACATAATACTTGATCAGATGGGCTGAGGAAACACTAGTAAAGTATTGCAACATAGAGACTGCAACATGATTTTTATTCGAACAAGTAGTGATAAGGTTTGGATGTCCAAGAATATTGATGAGTGATCAGGGGACTCACTTTATTAATAGTACAATTGAGGCAATGATTGAAGAGTTTAAGATACATCATTAGAAGATCACTCCTTATCACCCTCAAGCTAATGGAATAGTGGAATCCTTTAACAATATTTTGGAGAATACCTTGACAAAGATTTGTAATGTGAAAATAAATGATTGGAACTTGAAGATACTGATAGTAGTATGGGCTAACAGGACTACATGCAAGAAGCTAATAGGGTAGACACCCTTTAGGTTGGTGTATGGACATGATGTGATAGTTCCCTTAGATTATTTGATACCAAGTCTGTGCATTGCAACAATTACAAATATGACAGAAAGGGGAGCAACACAGGAAAGATTGGTTGAACTTATGGAATTGGAAGAGGACAGAACCATAGCAAGTTTCCATCAGGAGGTCCATAAAGTGAAGGATAAGGCATGGAATCACAAACATATCAAGAAAAAGAATTTTAAAGAAGGAGATCTGGTTCTCCTCTATGACTGTAAGTATTTGCAGCACCCAGGGAAGCTTAGAATGCATTGGCTAGGGCCATATCAGATAAAGTCTGTCACGGATGAAGGTGTTGTAAAACTGAAAGACTTAGAAGGAAAGGAAGTTAAAGGACCGGTGAATGGTAGTCGATTGAAACTGTATAGGGATAGTTGACTCACTAACCCTCATTAGTTGTAGTGTAGCAAGTAGACTTGTACATATTGTAAATAGTAGGAGTTAAAAGAAGAAAAAGGAAGAGAAAACTAGAAAAATGAAGGAAAACCCAAAAAGAATCAGTTAGAGGAATAAGTGATAGACAACTTGTTGACGGGCGAAATTGACCGTCCATCAACTGAGAGAGTGGAACCGGTCCGGGGCTGTCTAAATAACCCAAGCCGTTTGGAATGAACCACCCTGACGGGTTTAATGGATTCATTGGCCGCTCTAAGATCCTAAGAAAACCAAAGAGAAAACTAATCTAAACTAACTAATCTATCTAAAACAAAGAAAACAAACTAAACTAACTAACTAACTAACACACTAATCTAATTAAAAAAAACTACTAAATAAACTAAAACTAAATATAAACTACTCTAACTATTCTATCTACAAACTACTAATTACACTAACTCTAATAATTAGTTGTCTAATTACTAGTTATATTATAACTTATTCACAAATATACAATATAAACAATCTACATATTTAATTAAAACCTGCAAAACTTGTGTGCTTTCTGTCCTAAGACAGCGAGATATGTTTTTTGATTTTATGATTTTATGAATAAGAAATAAAACTTACTGAAATTAAATGATCTAGTATATTTACTGAAATTAAACAATCTAATATAAATCTAACTAAACTTATATCTAAACTAAACTACTAATAAGAACAGTAAACAAAGAAGTGACTAACTGACCTGGAAATGCTCCCAATTTGTCCTGTTTATGATGACTTCGAGGCTTGTCGGAGGAAGGAAACTCACACCGGATTGATCCAAAAGCTTCTCATAAGCGATAGGCTGCAATGCTCTTTGAGTTGTTTAAAGGACAAACAAGACATAAAAAATCATAACAATTATAGGATTTATAATCTCTGCAATAAGGGAAACCTGTTATGCAAAAACTCATACTTTAATAATTCAACCTATGAAGAAGGGAAACCTGTCATTCATGAACTGAATCAAGCAATTGCTATGTTTTTTAAACACTTGGAAGAATTCAGATATGGATTACAGTGATTAAATTATATCATTTGCAAGAGATTAAGATAGCTAAAGTAGTCATTAACCAAATACAAATTGATATACATAACATGAAACAAAATGTTGATATCATGAGAAGCTAAAGCTGTAACAAAACACCAAATTCTGCCTCAGTCTGTATTAAAACTCCATATCCTTGTTCTCCCATGAATGAGGATGATCTTATTACAAAAATAATGAGTATTTATAAGTTTTTCCACAGGGTAAAACCCCCCTGTGGATAATATCAAACTGTTTACATAATCTGGGAAGATATTCCCAAAATCAACTAAACTAAGAAACTAAAATGTTTCAAAATATCCAAATATCCTCCAACTGTCCATCAAATCCCTTGCAATTTCGAATTCACCTGAAACAGGTAAAAAATAGACAAGTTAGAGAGTCTTTTATTAATAAAACAATAAAAATTTAATTCTACAGACTTAGTTACAGAATCATCTGATTCTGTAGCTAGTCTAAAATAATATACAGAATCGGACTTGAAATCAAATCGAATCTTTGAATGAGGTTTAATTCAATTTTCATCCAATAATTACTGGAAAATGAATCATAAAATGAAAGAATTATACCAACAGGATCCACATAATTTAACCAAGTAAAGAGATAACAATACTCTGCCTCAATTATAGTCATGAGTCTGGTAAATGAAATCATATGTAATATAATCGTAATCATTTCTCAATCAAATCGAATCCATCTGTTATGAGATCGTTTGTCATTGCACAGTGAGCAAACAAGATGGATTTTCATTTACCAAAATCGTTCCAGCCTAACAAATTACAACTGGGTTTGACCAATTCGTTTTTACACATTTAAAACCAAACCAAACAGCAATCCAAACAAGAGAATTAATCGGCTGAGTTTAGCATATTTGTTGCAAATCATAATCGTTTTATGTTTCGGTGGTAGTCGCACAGGTTTAATGAGACCATTGTTTTTATAAAAACATAGTAGTTATTTCCAAATTTAAATCAGATAGAGTGGTATTCATGATTTGGAAAATCATATGACAGAGCACATCGTAACAACTACACTCCCGAATTTGTCAAACACATCATAAGAATCATACAAGATCAAATCTGAGGGTAATCGTATTCTAAATAAGGTATGGGACTTCCCATGAGAGGTGAATACAGAACGAATTGTATTGAAACCACACCATTAATCCGTTACTTCACTTAGCCAGGCTTAGCAAATGAAATCCAAACGAATAACCATAAAATCTATGAGCAAATCATATATCAAATCGGAACA
Source organism: Picea mariana (assembly GCA_032191745.1). Taxonomy (NCBI): domain Eukaryota; kingdom Viridiplantae; phylum Streptophyta; class Pinopsida; order Pinales; family Pinaceae; genus Picea; species Picea mariana. The sequence continues at coordinate 75,471 of JASDQU010739428.1, read as the reverse complement.
CTTTCTATTTTAAGAAAAGCAAAACAATATACATGATGAACACAGATGACAGAGCATTTGAATGAGAAACATAACTATTTGAAAATAGAATCCATACCTGTATAGCGATGAGACGGATTGATAGGTGAGAGGGAGTTCTGAAGAACATATCTGAAGGAATGCATACAGACTCAAAACGCATGTTCCAGCCATTGAAAAATTGACCTGTAAAACGAGAGCTATATCTCTATAGTAGCTCACTTTCTGAAGAAACCGCCCATGATGAAGGTAAAGGGGCTAAAAACGGTTTTGGTTTTTCAACAGTTTGAGCTAATTCAAATCCGTTTGCCCAGAATTGCTCACGCAAAAACGTGACTCTGGGGGAAATTACGGGGTAGTCTTTTCTGGCAAAATGAAACCAACACCAACTCTGAACACCATGGGGGTTCAATTCGCCCTTCGGGAGGCAGGAGATAACACACAGTGAGCCGGGCTAAGGGACAAGGGTTTGAATTCATCAACACACAATAACAGAGCTATACGAACCAACTGCAATGAATTGAGCCAAAAGGGGTAAGCATAAATGCGCACATGCGAGGGTGGAGTCTGCCATGCATAATATTCATTACCCAAGTACAACCGCCAAGTTTCATAGCTTTTCACTCGATGATAATAGTTCAGACATTAAGTCATGCGTACAACCAATGAAATCCAATGTGTATACACACAAATGTTATGCCACGGTGTTCAAACATTCGACATATAAATAAAAAAAACCATAAACCAACTATGCGCCAATGTATATGATCAAAATTTTAACCAAGGTGTCAAATGATATTCATAATAGTTGACAAGCCGAAATTTATAGAAATTTAACATAAGGATTATATAATATATATAAACAAAATTAACCATAACCCTTATGTAGAAACAAATATCAGGCAAGTCATAAAAAGTGTAAATCCAAATGCTCAATGCCTTGCAAACTTAATGAAACTCAATCATATCATCAATATAAGAATGACCAATGAGCAAGGTTTGAAAGTTCTTCCAGCTACATAATGATAGATAAATGGTAAGCGCAGTAGGCACATCGATAAAAAGATCATGACACTCCAGATAGTGATCAAAATGTAACTTCGAAAGAAGAATTTTTCACGCTTACAGTCGTGAAAACTTAACGAAGACAAATGTGCAAAAGTCTCAAGAAAAGAAAGTTTCATCTATTTGAAAAATGCGACGAAAACCTTGATGTTTGCAAGACATAGGTGTAGGCAACTTATAGGATAATAAAAAAGTGAATTGGCTGCCAACAATGGCGACACACTGGAAGAAGTAGTTATCTCTGTCAAAAGAAACAAATTTAGATTAGGACATCAAAGAAAATTTCAACTCAAAATAACAACCAGAAAATCGTACTAACATCATCGCAAATCATTTTTCCCATCAGTGTTTTAAAAGATGAAAACCAATAACAGTCTTAAGATCAGCAAGTCACGATATTAAAGATAAAATCTTCAATACTGTTGGCATGGCCACTGTTGCCAACAGGCATCCATAGCCTCGACAGGGTTGCCAATTAACCCACTCTGACATCTGTATCCTATCAAGAAGTTCTGGATCAGAATAAAGGACATTAAAGAGGTTTCTTATATATTTTTTATTTTTTTTGCAGATTTTCATGTACCCGACATTGCTTCGCTGCCAGCGGGCCTGTTCAGTACCCCGACGAAGTTGTCTTGGTGCCATGCTTGCATTTACCTGCTTCCAGTAGACCTATTCAGTATCCCGACGGGTTTACAAGCACTTCCCACAGCTCTTATTGATAATTTATTTTGTTTTGTTTTTCATAGATATATAACTGAGCGGGGTGACGCTGAAAATCATGATTTTTCAACATAATTTTTTCAGACCTCATCAGAATTTTTTAGAATTGTCTTTCATTGAGATCCAGAGATGATTTATTTACAAAACCAACTTCCTAAGACAGGGAGACATCCTCTAAGTCATTCCTTTATGGAAAGGGGACAGCGTAAAAAGATAATAGATGATTATGACAAGCTTTACTCAGAGATCAAAATCGGTAAACTTCTTTCAAACAACAGACTTTTCCAACATAGATATATATTTCAGAAATATACCATTGATGTTTGTACAAATTTTCGGAAGTTATTTCAGTGAAGAAAATCTCTTTTATCTTTGTTTGAATATCTCAGCGTACAGGTATGTGTATTTCAACAGCAAAACTAGTAAGCATAAGGGCAAAAAATCAAAACACACCAGCGAAGAAAGATTTGAAAGAAAAGAAATCCACACACAAAAAATATGTACAGAAGGTGCATTTGAAAACCTCATGCAACAAATCCCTTGGGAGACTAAAAAGTAGGAAAATCCTATTTGATGGGAAAGCAGTCTTACTCGTGGTACCTTGGGTCAGGGTTGATTTAGATTTATTTATCTCTTTACTTTTCCATTTAAGATTTTCATGACAATACTGCATTTTTGAAAATAAACGGTCAACTAGAAGTAAAGAGAAAAAGGATCAAGAGGACTTCCCTGACAACAGTCGTATTATGGTTCTCGTGGTGTGCCCACTTGCATGCATGACTGCATTATTACAAAGAGAAATAGTGAGAAATAAAACTACAAGAAAACCTATTCCTAAACCTACCCTAACTATTAAATAAACCAGAATACTACGTGAAGTCATGTTTCCAATGTAGCCATCGGAGTAACTCTGATGCTACAATGAAAACAAGATCAATCATTATTAAAAAGAACGGTAATATATCAACAAATGACAGAAACATATCATGCTTACCTTCGTAATCAACATCTAGAAACAAAGTAAGCATGATCTTACCATTTCCTCGGATATTCTTGTTGTACGAATCCTCCAGCCATTGCACAATCTTGTCATGATAAGGGTCATAATGGCATGGGTGAGTGTAAGTAGTTTTGAAAAACTCGTCAGGATTATGAGGAAATGGAAAAACCATCAGCCAAGGATGAAATGCCCCATCCTCCTGACAATTCTTTACGTGTTCATTAATTTCTTCACATGGAGGATCTAAAAGAAACATGTCACACCTACTTCCAAGATACTTGGGTAAAAATAAAGCAAGCTCAACTTTGTCTTTATTATGAAATTTTTTCATATATGAATATTCAAGCCACTCTAAGATCCTGTCACAAAAATGGGGATGCAAACCATGACTTTGATGAAACGAATATATCAATGGAAAGCTCATCATAGGAGGATTCATGCAATCGATTAGATCATTGGTTTGAA
>JASDQU010739428.1:14447-70469 GCA_032191745.1 Picea mariana | reverse complement strand
TAATTAAAACAAACTACTAAATAAACTAAAACTAAATATAAACTACTCTAACTATTCTATCTACAAACTACTAATTACACTAACTCTAATAATTAGTTGTCTAATTACTAGTTATATTATAACTTATTCACAAATATACAATATAAACAATCTACAGATTTAATTAAAACCTGCAAAACTCGTGTGCTTTCTGTCCTAAGACAGCGAGATATGTTTTTTGATTTTATGATTTTATGAATAAGAAGTAAAACTTACTGAAATTAAACGATCTAATATATTTACTGAAATTAAACAATCTAATATAAATCTAACTAAACTTATATCTAAACTAAACTACTAATAAGAACAATAAACAAAGAAGTGACTAACTGACCTGGAAATGCTCCCAATTTGTCTTGTTTATGATGACTTCGAAGCTGGTCGGAAGAAGGAAACTCGCACCGGATTGATCCAAAAGCTTCTCGTAAATGATAGGCTGCAATGCTCTTTGAGTTGTTTACAGGACAAATAAGACATAAAAAATCATAACAATTATAGGATTTATAAATCTCTGCAATAAGGGAAACCTGTTATGCAAAAACTTATACTTTAATAATTCAACCTATGAAGAAGGGAAACCTATCATTCATGAACTGAATCAAGCAATTGCTATGTTTTTTAAACACTTGGAAGAATTCAGATATGGATTACAGTGATTAAATTATATCATTTGCAAGAGATTAAGATAGCTAAAGTAGTCATTAACCAAATACAAATTGATATACATAACATGAAACAAAATGTTGATATCATGAGAAGCTAAAGCTGTAACAAAACACCAAATTCTGCCTCAGTCTGTATTAAAACTCCATATCCTTGTTCTCCCATGAATGAGGATGATCTTATTACAAAAATAATGAGTATTTATAAGTTTTTCCACAGGGTAAAACCTCCCTGTGGATAATATCAAACTGTTTACATAATCTGGGAAGATATTCCCAAAATCAACTAAACTAAGAAACTAAAATGTTTCAAAATATCCAAATATCCTCTAACTATCCATCAAATCCCTTGCAATTTCGAATTCACCTAAAAAAGGTAAAAAATAGACAAGTTAGAGAGTCTTTTATTAATAAAACAATAAAAATTTAATTCTACAGACTTAGCTACAGAATCATCTGATTCTGTAGCTAGTCTAAAATAATATACAGAATCGGATTTGAAATCAAATCGAATCTTTGAATGAGGTTTAATTCAATTGTCATCCAATAATTACTGGAAAACGAATCATAAAATGAAAGAATTATACCAACAAGATCCACATCATTTAACCAAGTAAAGAGATAACAATACTCTGCCTCAATTATAGTCATGAGTCTGGTAAATGAAATCATATGTAACAAAATCGTAATCATTTCTCAATCAAATCGAATCCATCTGTTATGAGATCGTTTTTCATTGCACAGTGAGCAAACAAGATGGATTTTCCTTTACCAAAATCGTTCCAGCCTAACAAATTACAACTGGGTTTGACCAATTCGTTTTTACACATTTAAAACCAAACCAAACAGCAATCCAAACAAGAGAATTAATCGGCTGAGTTTAGCATATTTGTTGCAAATCATAATCGTTTTATGTTTCGGGGGTAGTCGCACAGGTTTAATGAGACCATTGTTTTTATAAAAACAAAGTATTTATTTCCAAATTTAAATCAGATAGAGTGGTATTCATGATTTGGAAAATCGTATGACAGAGCACATCGTAACAACTACACTCCCAAATTTTTCAAACACATCATAAGAATCATACAAGATCAAATCTGAGGGTAATCGTATTCTAAATAAGGTATGGGACTTCCCATGAGAGGTGAATACAGAACGAATTGTATTGAAACCACACCATTAATCTGTTACTTCACTCAGCCAGGCTTAGCAAATGAAATCCAAACGAATAACCATAAAATCTGTGAGCAAATCATATATCAAATCGGAACTCTTTCTATTTTAAGAAAAGCAAAACAATATACATGATGAACACGGATGACAGAGAATTTGAATGAGAAACAGAACTATTTGAAAACAGAATCCATACCTGTATAGCAACGAGACGGCTTGACAGGTGAGAGGGAGTTCTGAAGAACATATCTGAAGGAATGCATACAAACTCAAAACGCATGTTCCAGCCATTGAAAAATTGACCTGTAAAATGAGAGCTAGATATCTGTAGTAGCTCACTTTTTGAAGAAACTGCCCGTATTGAAGGTAAAGGGGCTAAAAAATGGTTCTGGGTTTTCAATGGTTTGAGCTAATTCAAATCCGTTTGCCCAGAATCACTCACGCAAAAACGTGACTCTGGGGGAAATTACGGGGCAGTCTTTTCTGGCAAAATGAAACCAACACCAACTCTGAACACCATGGGGGTTGAATTTGCCCTTCGGGAGGCAGGAGATAACACACAGTGAGCCGGGCTAAGGGACAAGGGTTTGAATTCATCAACACACAATAACAGAGCTATCCAAACCAACAACAATGAATCGAGCCAAAAGGGGTAAGCATAAATGCGCGCATGCGAGGGTGGTGGAGTCTGCCATGCATAATATTCATTACCCAAGTACAACCACCAAGTTTCATAGATTTTCACTCCATGATAATAGTTCATCCATTAAGTCATGTGTACAACCAATGAAATCCAATGTGTATACACGCAAATGTTATGCCACGGTGTTCAAACATTCGACATATAAATCAAAAAAACCATAAACCAACTATGCGCCAATGTATACGATCAAAAGTTTAACCAAGGTGTTAAACGATATTCATAATAGTTGACAAGCTGAAATTTATAAAAATTTAACATAAGGATTATATAATATATATAAACAAAATTAACCATAACCCTTATGTAGAAACAAATATCAGGCAAGTCATAAAAAGTGTAAATCCAAATGCTCAATGCCTTGCAAACTTAATGAAACTCAATCATATCATCAATATAAGAATGACCAATGAGCAAGGTTCGAAAGTTCTTCCAGCTACATAATGATAGATAAAAGGTAAGCGCAGTAGGCACATCGATAAAAAGATCATGACAGTCCAGATAGTGATCAAAATGTAACTTCGAAAGAAGAAGTTTTCACGCTTACAGTCATGAAAACTTAACGAAGACAAATGTGCAAAAGTCTCAAGAAAAGAAAGTTTCGTCTATTTGAAAAATGCGACGAAAACCTTGATGTTTGCAAGACATAGGTGTAGGCAGCTTATAGGATAATAAAAAAGTGAATTGGCTGCCAACACAACTAAGTTGAGAATGACAATGCACAATAGACAGAAAGTTAGTTTGACAAGAAGTGTAGATACTGTGCATAAGACAACTATGATGGAAGAAAATTCCAGTGCACCCAAGAAAAATGATAGTGGAAAACACTGCACACTGGAAAAGTGAAATAGTCAGGAAACGAAAAAAACTATCACTGAAAACAGGAAGGTGCGAGACAAACATTTATGACAATGGAGAAAGCATGCTTGGAAATATTTGGAACATTTATGAAAGTTAATGGAGACTGCTCAAAAATATTTGGAGCATTTATGATAGCACTTTAGAAGTCAAATTAGGGTTCATTAAGCCACATTGTGAATTTGAGCAAATGTAGAGATAAACACCGAGAAGTGAAGAACATACAAGTGATTTAGCAAGTGGACATTGATATTTCAGGCAATTTAGCATGATGGAGCCACCTAAATTTGGAGCACTGAGCCATATGTCAAGGAAGACACGTAGTGCTACAAGGCCATGACAAGAGCCAGTAGTATAAGAAGAAAACCCTACAAAGATAGAGGGAGTTATGGATGACATTCCTTCCCCAAAACTGGTGATCCCTACACTAGTCGAGGATCAAATAGAACAGATGCATATTGACCCACCAAGAACAATAGTAAAGCCAACCCTAACCCAAGAAACAATTCAACCCATAGGAGAAGTAGATGAGGAAAGGATTGAGTCTGACGAGCCGAGGACTAAAACTGGAATAAAGTAAGTACAATAGGAACAAACACCAACAACAGAGACCACTGTGCAACATGGGTCTGGTGGAGAGGAAGAGGAGGAAGATAAAACATATTAGGAAGCAAGGCCCTTCCGTGTGCTAGGAAGGGGGAAGGGAAAAAAATAGGTCCAAAGATCCCCACGCAAGAAATAAGAGGTAACCATTGTGTTACCATGCATACCAACAGGTGTAAACATTTTCATAGACTTACTTGGATGCATAGACAAACTGCATTATTCAGAACATGATGTCAGGGATATAGATAAATTCCCAGAGTTTTCAGAGAAGATACACTTAGAAACCAGAGGGGTCATCATGACAGGAGTACCCATAATGGAACCAAAACAATGGATACAAAGGCTATACAACATAGGAATCATGAACCTGTTGGAGATCCCACACTTTGGCAAGGGAAAGGATGTAAATAATTGCGTCAAGAAGTTACTAGAAGTCATGCAAGGAGGTATTTTGTGGTTGGACACACAAGTTTCCATAGATGTTGATTTGATAGAAAAGATAACAGGTATGCCCACCAATGGTGAGCCACCTTTGCAGTACCTACATGACAATAACAAGGACAAATCCTTGGAAGAAGAGGTGAAGTAGACCTACAGGAAAGAGAGAGGATCCAGAGGGATCATCATAAACAAGATCAATGAACCAACAAAAAGTATAACAACCAAATTGATGTCTTGTAAACTACTCAGGAAGTGTCTCAAGGAGTAAGTACTAGAAGGCATAATAGCAGTAGCCGCATAATGCACAAAGAGAATTGTATTAAGTTGGAGCCCATATTTTCTTAAATTATTTTTGGAAGATTGCAAGGGTGCACATGATGTAGGAACGAAGTTCCATTACTCTTGGATCATGATATTTATTGCACTAGTGGGTTGGAAGAACCCCAAATACAATATGTTATTTCAGAAAATTAGAAGGTACCGTGCAACATAGTACGAATCATTATGGCACACAAATGTTGCAAAGGACAAGCATGAAAATACCAGCATATTCAAGACATACTTTGAAGAAATACAAGAAAAGGTGGTGGAAAATTAGAGAATCCCATCGGAGGTGGTGGAGAAGAAAAAAATGATAGAAAAATCTAAGGCATCACAACATAATATGTGGATCTAGGACAAAAGGGATCTATAGAAGGAGTGGTTGCAGATGATATACTGTGTCACAACAGAAGAATTCCAATGGGAGATGAAAGACTAGCAAGAAGAATGGGAGATTCCAATCGAGCATCCAACAAAGGAAAAGCAATAAGTAAAGGAAAAACAACTAGCAAAAGATATCTCATCATGGATGAAAAGTACCCCATCAACAAATACAAGAGAAACAACAGGGTCCACAAAGCCAATAGGGGGGAACACAACAACAAAGAAAAATAATATCCCCAAGTTGGTCACACACCAGAAGGATCGTGTAGCTACCAATAATGGAGCAACATGAAAGAAGGATATAATCCCTCTGTAGGAGGGACAAGAAAGAGGGGACATACTAGATACCCCAGGAACAATAGATCCAACACAGTGAATTCCACCGAAGAGAACGGTTGTATAGACAGGTGGATCACACAAGAAAATGAAAGTGCATAAGGAAGTCCCATAATATAGCACAACATAGGATGATGCAGAACTAGTCACACAGAGAGTACAAGACTATGCTACAGAAGAATATGAGGAGGTCGAAAAACAAAGAGAAAGGATATTGAAAGAAATGGCAGAGGTCAAGAAGGTATTAGAGAAGATATGGGTTACTAAGGAAAAGGCTGAAGACACAACACAGTAGCAAACAATGCAAAATGAGGAAACAACAATACAAATAACAACATTGGACAGTAATAATTTTAACCTGAATAAATATATGTTGCGAATAAATGAGGACTTGGTACAGACACAACTCAAGGATGTTGAACAAATAGAGTTGGTATTAGTGAGGATACCAACAAAAGAATTATAGAAGTTGTAGATGAGTGTAGTACAAGAGCTTCAATCTAGGGTGAGGAAGGATGACATAGACCTATATATAACCAAGGAAGCTAAGGAAGTGTTGGAGACAGTTATTACAGAAGTGAGACTTGAACTAGAGGAAAAAAAATGATTCCCAGATAGCTTAGAGAAAATACTTTACAAGAGGACAATGAAAATATGGACAAGCCTAGGAGAATATGAGAGAATCCACAAGTTGGAGTAGAGAGAAGAAAATATGAATGTTGCAGTTCAGGAACTAAAGGAGAGGAAGAAGACAATGGGCATATCCTAGAGACTAAGGGTTGCATAGTAGATGAAAAACCTAGAAGCATAAGTAAATACAATCTAGGAGGAGTGGCAGATCAGACATGCTCAGTTGGATCCCCTACAAGAACAAGAAGAACATATGATAATAGTTCTTGAAACAAAGAAAGCTAGCATGGAACATGTGCATTCAGAGAGCATACAAGTTCTTAAGGAGAACGTCACAATGAAGGTCATGGAGACCTTTTATTACACAGTATTTTCGTCACCCTAGTGACCACTGATGATATGTGTGTTGCCAGTTATAAGAAATATCATTTTCCTATTTCCTGAAGGATATTGAAGAAATACGACTTTCCGTGAGAGGTGAAATTACCTTTTCCTTATTGAAAAACCCTATCAAGAGAAATCGTCGCACCTTTCTAGTGTTAAGGGTGCAAAAATTCTAGATCATCGCATGTTGCACCATATTGGCCTGTGACATCATCACAGGTTGCTCATGTTTAGGGTGTGACAATGTTTAGATGAAGGAAAAGAAGAATTTCTCGAAGGTTCTAGAATCGAATCTTCGAAAGGATGAAGTGGCCTCCAATCGGTTTGGATCTCATCTACTTCTTTGATTTAGTGGTATCATCCTAACCCATTCATCCCTTCCACTTCACTCTATATAATAATGGATCTCTCATGAGAAAGGCTAGGCTCACTTATGCATCAAGAATTCTGCTGAAGATTGTGCTTATGATAGCTTTTATTTATCTTTCCAAGTCAGATTGTGAATACTCTTCATCAAAAGCATTCGAGCAAAGGTGTGTGTGTTGAGGAAAAGGGCCATTGGAAGGGACCTTGCAACATCAAGGAATAGGTTGTATTCTCCACTTTAATCAATATAATGCATTAATACTTTTATTCCCTATAAAAGTGTCTCCATTTTTATTGCATAACTCCTTTATCTTATGCATAGGTTTCATTGGAATATATATATTTGTCTCGCTCTCTTTGTTGGTTTTTTCTTCTTAACAGGTTTAACATCCCACAAACTTAAAGATAGAGCAAGGAAAACAATAACAAAGATCAAACGACGTTTAAACGATATTTCATTTATCCCTCTTTGAACTAGTTTACATTACAATGAAATCTAAGGAGAATCTTTTATCCTGCTATGTTTTGTTCTAATTTCTCGTTGAAGTTGGGAAGATTAGTTTGTGTCAGCACTTAATGATTTGTCCAGTATTAAAATTGGCAACCATACTGGGGACCTTCCTCTTTTGGTATTTACTTCTGTTTTGCTTTTGGCTTGCCTTCTTTTTTTGATTTTTCATTCTCTGAGTCATTGGGTGATCCATGTTGACTCTTAGGTCCTAAAATTTCATTGAAAAACCCTGTCCTCTTTTTACGTTTTCTCAATTTCCAGTCATTGTCACACCTTTTTGTAAAAACCAGTGCGACAATTCCAGAAGAAATTTTTTGAGTGATAGTCGGTCTTTCTCTTTACCCATATTTTTTATCATTTCTTGGAGTGAATTTTTGGTCTTGTTGAATGATTATTCACAGCTTGCTTTGCACTTTTTAATTGATCTTGATCATTTCTCAAGATTTGAGAGTCTTTTTCATAAGCTTCAAAGTTCTATATTTCCCTTATTACTGCAAGGGTATAATCTCTAGGTTTCATCCTTGAGTTCTTGTCAGTCAAGTGGTTAATGATTTTTTTTGAGTTTTTGATTGTTGTTGATTAGGAAATGAGTTTTGATTTCATTAAACAAATAAGTTTTCTTTCTTTTATATGTTTGGTCGTATCATGAGTCAAGTTTGGGGAATTGCATTGTGAGTGCATTCATTTTCTTGTACAACTTTTTCTTTTTCCTTGATTCAGATATTTGTTTTTATTGAAAAGAAAAAGAATTGAAAATTACCTTTCTATTTGTAGTGTTTAGAAGAAACTTTTTGCATTCTAGCTTTTGTTTAAAAGAAAAAAATAGAAAATTTGATAGCTTTGATTGTTTGGCATAGAGATTGTTCAAAGTTTGAAGGAATTGTATTTTGCAACTTGTTGTAGTCTGGAGAAAAGAACACTTTATCTCTTATGTAATTAGAGTTCATCGAAAAAAAAAATTGCATTTCATCTCTCTTTGCATATTTTTGAGTCAAGTTCAAGTACTTCATCAGTTTCATCTCCTCTTCCCTTTTTGAGTTAAAGAACAACCATCAAAATTAAGTGTAATTTTAAAATTTATCTAGTAACATTTATTTTCTAGAACTCTTGTATACCAACATTAGCTAGGGATAGCGTTTTGGAATAGGTTGTGAGGAATACTCTCCAAAGAATCAAAACAAACAATAGCATCTTGTGATAGGGAGAGTTAAATCCACTTGATATGTTTTTTTCTTGGGAAGCCCTTTTAACACAACGGTCAATCATGAGGTCTCATTAAGGCCAACAGAGTTGTACTCACCCTGCTTTGTTTGTATTAGTGTAGTGAATGTGTGTATTATTGGGGGCCACTTGAGAAGAAAATCCCATGCAGACCTTCTTGAGGAGATTACGGGCTTAGATACCCTGCCCTTGCGCATATATCAGATTGTCGACTGCTTCCCCAAGAATCATTGATGTAATTGGTAACCTTAGTATCCTACATATTTAGGATCTTTACACGAGGTGACTATAGAGGGGAAATTATTCACAGTACCTAGAATCAACGTCGGCTAAACTCACTCGGGCTCCTTAGAGGGTATACCCATGATTATGTGTGGGAGCTTGCACTAGGGCGTAAGTCTATTAAGCAGGTCACCAATGTAAATTTTCCACCCACTTTATCCTAGCCCCTTCTTGTCTTAATCTCATGACATTGGATTTCATCACCAACTAGTGATTTCAAAATAAGAAGGTTTTTGTCTTCTTGTTATCTTGATTTTATTAGTGAAGTGTTGTTTGTTTTCTCTAGTTGGCCATAGATATTTTTTACTCTTTATTGGGTGTGGCCAACATCGGCCCTCGTCGTTCACGTAGGATGCAAGGATTTCCTCCAGAAGAACTGGAAGAATACACCCCATTGCTTCGTAATTCACCAAAGGGTCCTTCTCCTGAAGGAGCAAACAATAACGACGTATCCTCTGAGGTTGGGAGTTCTACTCTGTTGGTTGAATCATCACTCCCTGTAAATTCATTATTGACTGTTATTCAAGACCTTGTTTTACTCCGAATAAACTCTTTGGAAGATGTTGTTTCTGAAGAATATACTAGAATACCTTTGGGACCTTTCATAGAGTCTGATGTGGATGAACCACCATTTCATAGTGAATCAATTAGAACCCCGATTCAAACTTATGGAATTTTTAATCCCAATCCACTCCCAGACCATTCTTTCTGGAGGAATTCCTCGAGACATGATATTTTTGATAAACTAGGTATGAGTCCAAACGAGCCTACATCACAACACATACCTATTACTTCTACTACTTATCAGTCCCTTTAAATCATTTTACTACCACGAAAAGTAATATTGTTATGGTTTCAGAACTTTTGTTGGTTGGTACACATACAGTTCTTCCTGTCCACTTCACTAGCTCTATCACAGTCCCACAAGTTGCACCTTTTTCTGCCAGAAGTCCAATAACAATTCAAGCTCCTATTGGAACACCACTTTCGCTTATATCAAATCCATCACTTCCACCTACGTGTAATACTCTTAGTAGTTCTATTACTAATCCTACCCAGGGTCCATCTGAAGGACCTAGTCTTTTTGTTCCACCTGGGTATAGTGCTACTAGTGGTTTTATTCCCACTCCTACCCAGGTTTTATCTGGAGGGCCTAGTATCCCTCCACCACTTGGAGGATCTAATCGTCCTAGCCCAAGTAGCTCCAATTTTCTTGGAGTCACAAGTCATTCTGTTACTTTTTTTTTTCAACTTCCTATTGGAGGAAACTCATCTGGGGATCCACCCCAAGTTGGATGTCAACCTCAAGTTGGGGTACAACCCCATGTTGGGTCACACAACCCAGTTCATGGGAAACATACGCTTGGATTACAAATCCAACCTTGGAAGTTTCCTTTCCAAGGAAATCAACAACTGCCTGGGGGGAAAACTCTTCAAACCAATTCTTATCTCGGGTATCCATTTCCAGGCACCCTCTTACCCTAGGAAGCCCTTTCTAGACACCATAAACCCTACCTGAGGTCAAGCCTTTCAATCCATTTCACCTTTCCAAGGTGGCATGGGAAACCAACATACTAATGTTGGCTATTTGACTCAAAATCCTTTTCAATCGAATTTGACAGGACCCTCTAACTCTTTGCAAACCACTTATGGTCCAACTGGCATACCTATGGGATTGCCTCCCCAAAATTTCTAGTTTCCTCAGGTAAACAGACAATTTCTATTTCTAGCTACTTTGGATTTGTCGGATTTATCTAGAATTTTGAATGATCCTATATTACATTCTCCTTATTGGCTGGTTATACCTTCCAAATTACCATCATACATTCCCAAGTTTTATGGTTAGTTGAGAGAAGACCCAAATAATCATGTCATGACGTTTCATTTTTGGTGCTCATCCCACTCCTTGATGTATGAATCCATCCGACTACGTCTTTTCCAATGAACTCTTACAAGTTCGGCTGCCAAATGGTACATCAAATTTCTTAGAGGTTTCTTCAACGATTTCAATACCTTAGCCATAGATTTCTTGATACATTACCAATTGTCGATACGATATGAGATAGGAACGAAAATTTTAAGTTCATTTAAACAATCCTATTCTACTCACATTTCAGATCATATTCATGAGTGGAGGAGGAGACGATGATTAATAAAAGTTCCTCTTCCTGATCAATTATTGGCTTAGTGGTTCACCAAATCACTCATTGTTCCTATAGCTCCTGATGTCACCATGGGGGCTGTCGTCACTGGCTAATAGGAAATCAATCGTGCTCCATATTTGGATCTTGTTTATTCTCAAATGGGCACATTATATGACTTGATCCCTGATGCTCCTCACCTGTCTACAAATCCAACCCCAAATGCTTCCAGTAAAATATCATGTTGCTAATGGTGTGAATGGCACTTTTTATGTTGACACTCAGTTAAAACAAGTCAGTCATTCCAATCCCAAACCTACTATCACCAGTGCACAAAATGCTACTCCTCCTACTCCCTCTCCCAGTAAAACCTTTGAGGTAAGTATGGTACAGTCTACGACTACCGGTAAGTATCAAAATAAGAATAAAGGGAAGGGTAAGAATAAAGAGGATAAACTAATAATCAATCACCAGATAAACCAAAAACTCAACATGTTGATGACAAAGAAAAGAGAAAACCTTGTTATCATTGCCTTATTTGTGGTGAGGAGCATTATACGAAATATTGTCTGAGACATGCAAAAGTTACTCGATTCCTCCAAGGAACCGGGACTCCCCCTATACCTTTCGTTTTGTCACAACCTTTTCCATCTCAACAAAAGGCCCAACTGGTCATTCATGACCAACCTTCTCCCTCTACTAGCTCTTATGTTCTTATGTGTACTGGTGACTCCAAGAAAAATGAAGTTGTAGTCGCTACTCGAACCAAAGATTATTCTCCTTCTAAAGAGAAAGTTGATGATCAACCTCCTCCATTGACTCTGCCTCCCAATGGTCCTCTTCATATCAAATGAACTAGTCCTGATATATTCATCCATCCACCTCCTAAGGGCATCATTCGTAAGTTGTCATTTAATCCACATGCACGTGAAACTCAAAACTACACTATTGTAGAATATCTTGCACAGACACCTTCTACGATGTCGGCTCTCGAAGTCCTTCAAAGTTGTCCTACTCAACGAAATGCATTGTTAAAGTCTATTTGTGGAATCGATCCTACTAATACGAATTTGATAGTATTTGACTTGGAAGATAACATACCAAGACTCCCTCATCAATTAGTTTTTCAAATAAAAGTAATTGTGGAAACAAAGAATATTTTTCAAACAATTTTTGATGAAAGGGCTTTGACTTGCATCATGTCCTTCACCTAATGGAAATCAATTGCGTTTCCTGCCCTTACCGATTCACATAACACGTTAAAAGATTTTAATGGTACCGGGTTTAAACCTTACAGTGTACTTCCTGCATTATCTATTGCGTTGGAAGGGAAATCAATTATTGTTGAGGTTGAGGTATTTGATGCACCTCTCAATTAAAACCTATTACTTGGTTGTAGTTGGATTGATGCTATGCGATCAATTGTCTCTACTCTTTTCTGTGTGATACATTTCCCTCACCATGGTAAAGTTGTTACATTTGATCAACTTGCCTTTTTTAGCTCTGATTCACGCACTAGTAATTTTCCTTTCATAGAAAAAACACCTCCCGGTTACGATAATGTCGGTGTGGGTATTTTGAAAGATTCATCGTTAATGGGCACTTTTCTCATTCCACCAACCAATGTTCCTCCTCCTCTTGTAGCTTCTATTAACATGATTTTGACCAGTGTTGGGGAAATTCCTGAGTCCTATGACCCTTGGATAGTACCTAGCTTGGAAGAATGTCTTTTTTATGGTGACAAAATTCCACTAAGTCCGTTTGAATTGACTTATCAAGATATTCAATTGACATCTCCTTCTTCTCACTCTCCTTTTGATACATCTCCTGATCCATTTCACATGATATTTCAAGCTGCTGAAACAATCATGGCAATTATGTCAGTGGAATACACACCATGGGATGATGGACATCATCGTTCTATTCTCTTCCTTGAACCTGAGACTATTGAGAGTTACCGACGGATTTCGAATCCATCCATGGTTATTAATTTCCCCTAGTTTCTGAACCAACATGTGATGCTTTGTATTAAGGGAACTTGGGAAATACTTCACCCACTATCCCTCTAGATATTTTGATTAAGCTTGGAATTGTGGAAAATGTTCACATAGGTGACTCATGTTCTCCCGATGAGATCCAAACTTACAAGGCCCTTTTCCAAGAATTTCGTGATGTATTTGCATGGAGTTACAAAGAGATGCCTGGAATTGATCCAGATATTGTTGTACATGAAATTAAGACATACCCTGATGCTAAACCCATTCGACAATGAATTTCCTAGTTCATCCACAAAAATCCACTGCAATCAAACTTGAAGTTGAGAAACTTCTTAAAGATGGTTTTTTCAACCCTATAGCATTGACTGATTGGGTATCTAATCTGGTTCCGGTCACGAAGAAACAAGGAACGTTCCGTGTTTGTGTTGATTATAGGGATATTAACAATGATTGTCCTAAAGATAATTATCTTACCCCTTTAGTCGACCAGATCGTTGATGATTGTACTGGAAGTGAAATATTCTCTCTAATGGATGGATTTTCTGGCTATAATCAAATCAATATTTTACCCCAGGATCAACTTAAAACCATTTTTTTTCCTTGGGGTACCTTTGCATACCGTAAACTCCTTTTTGGTCTCAATAATGTTGGTGTGTTTTTTCAATGAGCTATGTATTATGAATTTCATGCTATCAAGCATATTGTACAACCTTATCTTGATGATTTATCGATGCATTCTATGCATCGTCAAGATCACTCGACACATTTACGAGCCATTTTCCTCCGATGTGGATATTACCGTATATAATTGAATCCACATAAATGTGTTTTTTGTGTGGAGTATGGGTGGCTTCTAGGATTTATTTTTTCCATGCACGAGATCCGAGTGGATCCATTAAAGGTTGAATCCATCATCAATTTGCCTCCTCCTTCTACCTTACGCCAACTCCAAAGTTTGCAAGGGAAGGAAAACTTTCTACGACGATTCATTCCTATCTATCTTGAACTAATTAAAGTTTTCACTTGAATTCTTAAGAAGGGTTAGGAATTTTTGTGGGACGACACTGCCAAAAAAGCATTTGGTGATTTGAAACTTGCATTAACCCACACACCACTATTATTTCCCGACGATTATAGTTGATATTATTTCTTATATTTGGTTTCTTCGAATCATACCATCACCATGGTTTTTGTCCAAGAGGATGATTCGCACGATGAACATGTCATTTACTATTTAAGTCAGAGTCATACAACCACTGAAATAAAATACATGCATGTGGAGAAATTGGCCTTGGCGGATGTTCAAGCTGTCCAATGTTTTTGTCACTATACATTATTTCACAAAACCACGATTATTTCTGATTGCAACCATATGAAACATATTCTTACACGACAATTTCGAGGGGGAAATTAATCCAAATGGATCGTGATTCTCCAGGAGTTGGATTTGGAGTTTGAGAAGGCCAAGTCAAATAAATCTTTGGTTTTTTCTGAGTTGATATGTGACCTTTCCCTCCGTTGATACAGAAAATGTGGTGGATTATTTTCCTAATGAATCTCTCTTTCTGATTAGTTCAGACAACATCTTGTATGGAAACATTATCATTTATCTCCAAACAAAAACTTTTCTGCCTGATATATCTCATGTAGATTGTCGTCGTATTAGGTATCGATCCTGTCAATATATTATTCTTAGTGATACCCTTTACCATTGTGGTATTGAATCTGTGTTTTGATGATGTTTGAAATATGATGAAGTTGAGAAAGCACTAAATGACTGTTGGATTACTGAGAGGGGGGGTGAATTAGTAATATAGCAATTTAATCCTTTTTCACTATAAAATGCAAGTGTTATATCAATGTAGAATGATCATCCAATAGTTACAGAGTAAATAAACAATGAACAAGTGAGAAATCACACACATACATAGTACACCAGTGTTTTACGTGGAAACCCAAAGCGGGAGAAAACCACAAAATGATTTTTCTTATATGTATTTAAGAATTACATTCATTGGAAGCACCAACTTCCTTTATTTTCTAGATGCAACTAGAAGGAGGATCCAACCCCCTAGTTTCTCAGGATATAACCTGAAGGAACCTTCAAATCCTTAATTCTCCGGCTACAACCAGAAGGAGGCTACGACCCCCTAGCTTCTCAGGCTACAACCTGAGGGAAGCTCCAACTACCCAATTCTATAGCTACAACCAGAAGGAAGCTACAACCCCCTATGTTCTCTGGCTACAACCACCTTTACTTTCCCCATCCAACCTCCCTAATGTAGAAGTAGAATGATGGAACCACTTTCACACTATCACTGTGAGATATATTGTTTTAAACCTGTACCAATCAGCCTGTAATCAACATGTAACAACCTATACCAATAACCTGTTTCAACATGTACCGTACATCAACCTTTACCTCAACATGTACCATAAAACAATGCATGAACCATGCACCAAACCTGTACAAATAACCTGTAATTAACCTGTACGATAAACAAGTGCATAAACCATGAAGAATCTTGTACCTCAACCTGTACCATCAACGAGTGCATCTACCATGAACCAAATATGTATCAATCATGCATCAAATACACATAAAATATCACTCATCAAGATGTACCAACATCATCAACTATACACCTCATGTATGTGCCAGATCATCACTACTTGTCTCAACCATGTACCCAACATGTACCTCAACCAATATCCCTCATCAATTTCATCATCCAAATTTGATCTGATCACATATACCTCAAACATTATACCACAAGTTTGTACCTCAAACCATGTGCTAGAACCTCATTGTTATACAACCTCTATCCGTTCCAATAACTTCAGCAACATACCTCAACCAAAAGCCCTCAAACATGAACCAATATTAAACTTCAGTAGATCTGCCTCAGATAAACTCTGTAGCAAGCCATAAACTCCCAATAGGGCATCTAACATATTTACAAGGCATACCCTCAACTTTATTCATAAATTCAACACTACACAAATGAGAACCATACCTTTTTTTATTCTTGTAGCGTTTTGTTGCGTGGGTTTTCCTGCCGCAATTTTTCTAACACACTTTTTCTTCTTCGTTTTTTCTACCACACTTTTCCCGTCGCACTTTTCCTGCTACGATTTTTTTTCTGTACTTTTCCTGCCACACTTTTTCTTCTGCAGTTTTCCTTCCACACTTTTTCAGCCGCACTTTTTTTGCCGCAATTTTTCTGCCACACTTTTCTTGCCACACTTTTCCTACGGCACTTTTCTTGCCGCACTTTTCCTACCACACTTTTTCTACCACACTTTTCCTGCCGCACTTTTTCTGCTGCAATTTTTCTCTATCAATAATACCTGCCCAAATAACCTTTCATAAAAATAGATATTCAATTATATTCAAGTGTGTTTTGAATGAGAGACCCCTACCTCTTATTTATACTTTTATGTAGCTTCCTCAAGGGGTTTCCTTCTAACCATCTTAACCCACTTTCCTTATTTTAGGGTTAACCCACTTATAACCACTTGTCCACTTAACTTAACCACTTTCCATTGTTAGTAAGTTCTCCATTAACTTTATTATTTAAACAATTTCTTTTGCATCCTCTTTGACTTATAGTACACTCATCACTTCACTTTATTATTTAGATAATTTCTTCTTTGCAAACACTTTGACCATTTTTACCTTTTGGGGCTTCTAGATGACTCATGAGGGTTCTCCAACTTCACATAGACATAACTCTCTAATCGTGATGAGTTATGTGATGTTCCACATACCACTGGAAATGACATGACATGTACTATCCATATAGAATAGTTTTACCTACAAATATATCAAAACTCATACCATTATCCATCAATCAAACTTGGGTCCATTACCCAAACATTTGTGCTACTAGAATTCACTACCGGGTTTTCTTCAAGGGTTGACATCAATGAAAACCAACCCAATTAATCAACGATATCCCCCTTTGGCATTGGTGGCAACACTCTGATTCAATAATGAAGTCATATCACTCATGCTCTTCCTATGACCATCACTCCCACTAGAATCATGCCTCTGTGCTCTTCATTTGATAAATCTACCCCCCTTTGTCATCAATGGAAAAGGTATATTTCCATCTGGGGTTTCTCCCCCTAACTGAACTATCCTTGGGGATACTCCCCTCGACTGAACTCTTCCTGAAATTGATCTCCCAACCTGAACTGTCCTCTTTATGGTGCTTCCTCGTGTAAATCTAAGACATATAAGATAAGACTTCAAAAGCATTCATTTTGGAGTAGAAATTACTCTGAGTGTCTGACAAATATACTTAAAGGCTTCCCATGGAAGCAGTTTTGTAAAGTTGTATGCCACTTGTTCTTTTTTTCCCACATATTCAACTCTGATGTTCTTCTCTGCAACCTTTTCCTGTAGAAAGTGATACTTGATTGGAATGTGCTTCCTCTTAGAGTGCATCATTGGGCTCTTTGAGATACTGATGGCGCTTGTATTATCACAATAGATTGGAATAGGCTCATCATACTCAACCTATATATATGTCAAAGTTTGTTTCATCCATAAAACCTAAGTACAACATCCCACTACTACAATATACTCTGCTTCGGATGCAGATAAAGATACTGATGATTGTTTTTTGCTTAGCCAAGATACTAAACACTCACCCAAATAGAACGTTTCTCCACTGGTGCTTCATCGATGATCAATGTAACCTGCCTAATCTGCATCTGTGTAGGCAATAAGTGATAGATCCTTTCCTTTTGGATACCATAATCCAAACTCTTCTATTCCTTTGAGATATCTGAATATCCTCTTGACTGCTAATACATGTGATTCCTTTGGTGTTTCTTTAAATCATGCCACCTATCCAAATGCCTGAATTACATCTAGTCTAGATGTTATCACATATAGTAAGCTACTGATCATTGACCTGTATTTCCTCTGGTCTGTAGAATTTGAATCATCATCTTTGCTCAACTTGCAATTGGTTTGCATAGGAGTGGTATCTGGTTTGCAATCTTCCAATCTGAACCTCTTTATCCTTTCTCTGATATACTTAGTTTGAGAAATCAAAATTCCTTGGTTGTTTTGACATATCTGAAGACCTAGAAAGAAGGATAGTTCTCTGAGTAATGACATTTCAAATTCATTTTGAATGCCCTTTCCAAATTTCTAGCTTAACCTGTCATCATTGCTTCCAAAAATAATATTATCAACATAAAATTCAATTAATAAAATACTATATTGAGTTACCTTGATGTAGAGGTTGTTGTCTGCACTTCCTTTTCTGAACCCTGCCTGCTATAAATATTTATCTAGTCTAGAGTACCATGCTCTAGGATCCTGTTTTAGACCATACAAGGCCTTCTTCAATTTTCACATGTAATATGTGTTCTCTGACAACTAAAATCCTTCTAGTTGTTCGATGTATACTTCTTCTTCACCTTTTGATTCTTCTTCGTAAAGTTGTTCTATTGATTCATTTTCTTCTTCCTTTAATTCTTGTCCATATGTTTCATCAATTGTTACATTGATGCTTTCCACAATTTTTTTCAACCTCATATTGTAACACTTGTATGCTTTCCTTGTACTTGAGTAACCAACAAGTATTCCTTTGTCCACACAAAAGTCAAACTTTCCCATTCTGCCATCTTCTCTTTTGATGTAGCATTTGCTTCCAGATACTCTAAAGTGCTTCACATTTTCTGGTCTTCCTTTCCATAGCTCATAGGAAGTTTTTTCATTGTTTTTCTTGAGCATTACTCTATTTTGAATGTGAACTGTTGTATGCAGCGCATGTGTCCATAAAATATCTGTCAATTTTGAATACATTAGTATTGTTCGAGCCTTTTCCTGTGTAATTATCATCCATTATGATAATGTTCCTTTGTCTCTGAACCACTCTCTGAACCAATCTATGAATCCATGCTCTCGTCCACTATCATATATCTTTCCAAACCTGGTAAGTGTTCTTATGAATCCATCTCTGTCCATACTGTCCAAGACTCTACTACACACTATCCATAATTTTGACCCATTTATCACTATACTATCATGAAGTATTCACTACTACAACTGATTGTACTTCTGCTAATTGACTGCTCTAGATCTATCTATTCAAACTCTGCAAGCTGCTCTAAGGATGGTTCTTTGTTCTGTCACAACTATTGTATAGAATTCCCCTGTCTAATATTCATGTTACCTGGGATTCTCTAAGCCATATGGCTCATAAAAATTCCTTCTCTGATGTGTATTCATCATCATATTCATTGGTAGGTTCATCATCTCTCTGAGCTCTAACTTCTTTCTTCCTATCTATGGATTTATATTTCACTACAATGCCTGAAGTACAATCTCTTGAACCTATTCCTTATTTACATGTCCTTCTTTTCTTTCATTTGTTTTCCAAACCTTTCTGTATCTGACATCTTTCTTTTTATCTGTAGAATTTTCTTCATCTCGTTTTATTGCCAATATTGTGATCTCTGGGACCTGGTCTTTGTTCATCTGTTCTTCATTTTTTCTTATCCATACTTTCTTACATCTGATATCATCGTTCTCTTTCATGGAATTATCGATCATGCTTCTACAATCACTAGCTATGTGTCCATAGTTATGAAATTTTTAACATTCAATGTTATGTGGGGCCACATAGAAATTTAGTGCTTGAACATTTATTTTGTAATCCCTGCAATCTACAACCTTATGTCCAAAGTTAGTACAATAAAAACAATGACCATAAAACACATTTGCATACCTGGGAGTGAATGTTCTTCTTTGTGGCATAGTCCTTTTGAATTTTTTCCTTGACTGATCATGATCATGATTGAAGCTTCTTTGTGGCTTGAACATGGATGGTCTTCTTGAAGATGTATCTTCAATAGTTTTCGTAGATTTTGGTTGACCATGATTCCTTTCTTTGAGAACTTCTGCATAACTCTTTCTATTTTCTTCATTGTTCTTTTCTAGCAACCTAGAGTGATTCTCTTCATTATCTATAACTGATGTGGATGTTTCTGTCTCTTCAACGTTCTTGTTGATCTTGACGATTTTACTTCTCAATGTGACTTCTTCTTCAATATTCTCAACCTCTTCTTCTTTCTTCATTATCTAAGACTTCATGACTTGTTTTGTTGTTTTCGTTTCTTCAAGATGAATTTTTAATGTGATTATTTCTTCTTCAAGTCCTTTCTCTTCTTGACCAAACTCTGCCTCAAGCTGGTTTAGATCGTTAGTTCTTTCCTTAAGATGATATGTCAATATCTTCTCTCTCATTTCTGCTTCTTCCTTCTGATCTTTTATGTTGGCTTCCAAATACTGCTTTTGATATTCAATATTTTCTTCGATATTTTTGTCTTCTTCTAGTTGAGTTATTAAATTCTTGATGACCTATTGGGATTCTTAAAAAATGTGAACACTTTCCTTTTTTTTCATCAATTCTTTCTTGAGTGACTTGTTTTCTTCTCTTAGTTCATCTAAAGAACTAATCAATTATGCTTCATAATTGTCTTCCTTTTCAATTAGTTTTTTTGTCTCATTTCCTTCATGGCATTCTATTTCAAGATGTCCACATTTTTCACAATTAAAGAAAAACAACATACCTTTGGTGATTATGTACTCTTCATCTTCTGAATCTGTTTGACATGGTGAACATAATTCTTCTTGATTTGTATCTGCGTCTTCTTTGTCATTTTATAAATCTATGATGGGTGAAGAATATATGTCATGTAACTTATCCCAAATTTCTTTGGCTGATGAACATTTACCAACCTTTTTTCTTACCAGATAATGTAATCCTTCCCAAATGAAATCCATTGCCATTTTTTTATTCTTCTTCAATTCCTTCTTGGCTACAATCTTTTCCCTTTTTGAACTATCATATACTATAAAAACTGATAGCCTAGTATAATGTCCATGTTTCTATAAAAATACTTTCATCCTTCTGCTCCACATCTCATAATTTAAACCATTCTGACCATTCTGACCATTAAACATTGGTACTCCATTCTTAGAATAATCCATGATCTCCTTTTAGTGGTTAAACTGTTTCTTGAAGGAACCTGCTCTGATACAAATTATTGGATTACTAAGAGCGGGGGTGAATCAGTAATAGAGAAATGTAATCCTTTTTCACCATAAAATTCAAGTGTTATATCAATGTAGCATTATCATCCAATAGTTGTAGAGTAAATAAACAATGAACAAGTGAGAAATCACACACATACATAGTACACCGGTGTTTTATGTGGAAACCCAAAGTGGGAGAAAACCATAGAATGGTTTTTCTTATATGTATTTAAGAATTACATTCATTGGAAGCAAAAAATTCCTTTGTTTTCTAGAAGCAACTGGAATGAGGCTCCAACCCCCTGGTTTCTCAGGATACAAACTGAAGGAAGCTCCAAGTCGTCAATTCTCTAGCTACAACCAGAAGGAGGCTATAACCCCCTAGTTTCTCAGGCTACAACTTGAGGGAAGATCCAACTCCCCAATTCTCTGGATACAACCAGAAGGAGGCTACAACCCCCTATTTTCTCTGGCTACAACCGAAAGGTGTCTACAACCACATGTCCTTGCCTCGTCCAACCACCCTAACATAGAAGTAGAATGATGGAACCACTGTCACACTATCACTCGGAGATATACTGTTGTAAACCTATACCAATCAACCTGTACCAATAAACTGTGCCAGCATGTACAATACAACATGTTGGACAACTGAGAGGGGGGGGGGTGAATCAATTGTTATCGTGATTAAACAATTATTCTTATTTTAAACTCTTTACAAAGCACTCAATGACAATCGCAATGATGCAGGGAGGTAAGAAATAGAATATTCAACATCAATCACACACATGAAATATACAGAGA
The DNA here is from genome assembly GCA_032191745.1 of Picea mariana. Classification (NCBI taxonomy): domain Eukaryota; kingdom Viridiplantae; phylum Streptophyta; class Pinopsida; order Pinales; family Pinaceae; genus Picea; species Picea mariana. The sequence goes on along the minus strand of JASDQU010739428.1, from coordinate 48,551 downwards.
CAGATATTTCCTGAGGAAAACCATAAAGGGAAAAACCTATTCTTCTTGATATGATAAGTAATCTTTATTTTCTATACATTATCATTCTTATGAGAACCAACTCATTGTGAGGCTACCACCTCTGTTTTACAAGCTGCAACTTGCTAAGAGCACCAACTCTATGGTGTCTCTAGCACCCACTAGAAGGAAGCATAACTCCCTGGATTCTCTAGCACCCACTAGAAGGAAGCATAACTCCCTGGTTTTTCTAGCACCCACTAGAAGGAAGCACCAACTCCCTAAGTGTTCTAGAACCAATTGGATGGAAGAACCAACTTCCAGTCACACAGGAACTAACCTGTATAATAGAAAACATCAGTTCTCCCTTGCACCACCCTGCCACCCTGGTTTTTCTGGCTACAACCAGATGGAAGCTACAACTCCCTTTGTTCAAGCACCCACTTGAAACTATGAGGACAACAGTCCTCCTTAGAACCTCCCTACCACCCGGAAATATAAATATTTTCTTTCTTGAATTTATCACAGTGATACAACATTTAGCTATGGCTTACCAGTCTCATCACTGTTCTGATACACTGTTATGCTTTGCCTACATCAGTGTCTCTCTCCTCGCGTCTTCTACACTTTTTTTTCTTCTCTCAGATATGAATTTATGTTCCTTTCTTCTTCTATGCTTTACGCTCTATGTCTTCTTTCCATTCTATGCACCACACCTCTTCTGTGCACTTCAGCTCTTGCACACAACATGCTTCTACCTGCATGAATCACACTCAACAACAACAACCATATATTCTCTGTTATGTGTATATTTATCATGACAGGTCCTCTACCAGATCGTCCACACAACTCATCATCTTCTTTCATGGCTATACTGAGTCTGTTCATCATTAGTGGCTTATCTTGAGATTCTTTTCCTTCTCTGGCAGTGCAACTCTTTTTCTTCTCTATCATAGTCGAGCTTATCCTCTCTGTTGCAGTTGCAGACTTTGAAAAGTTTCCATATGTTAATTGTCTCTATGATGAGACTTCATTCCACTGGAATTTACCTTGAGATTGTTAATATCCTCTTGCAATCACCCTGATATTATTTGAATTACTTGGCAAATGAAATGTCACACACCCACTACAACAACTTAGATTTTTTGTCTTTTTCTTCGAGGAAAAGAATCCTCGAGACTTCTATGGGGACTAGCACAGACCCTCTCTTTCATTATCCTCCTCCAAATGACCACAAGTTGGCCTTAGCACAAGTGCCTTTCGCATCTCATGAGTCGGGAATCAAGACTCTCGAATCCCCTTTCTCCAAAAACCGATACCCGAGATGCTATATGGGTATGGCTCCCTCCTCACTAGCACCTGCTACATGTAACCGTAGGCTAGGCCAAACACTAGCACCACTCGCAACCTCGCTAGTTGAGGTGTTGAGCTCTCGTGCTCCTCCTTTGCAAATCCCCAAGACGCGAGAGGTCAATGTTGCATGGACTCTTCCAGAGTGACGTGCACACACCACTTGTCAACCCCGCTATACTTTTCTCACGGGCTGTGTCACCACCACCCGTTGCATGACACCTCGGCTCTCGACGTTTTGCAACCTTAGCGATCGAGGTGCAGCTTCTTCATCCTGTGAAACCTCGAGCCATGATAAGTCAACAGTGGGTTGACTCTTTCCCAGTGTGACACGTGTCCACCACTGGTTACCCGCTTCCTAGGCTAAATACTAGTGCTACTGGCATCTCGCAACTTTGCGAGTTGGAGTGTTGAGCCCTCATGCTCCTCCTTCACGAGTTCCTGAGATACGATAAGTCAACAATGGGTTGAATCCTTCCTAGGTGACATGTGCTCATAACCTGTCAGACGTTCCCACCTTTCTCTGGGCGCTTGTTGTTACGCCACCTGTCAACCACGCAGTCCCCACTTATGGATGGGTCACGTGTTTGCACTAGCCCTCAGCGCTCGACACTTCGTGACTTCTACAATCGAAAAGAAACTCCCTCAAGTTTCGAACCTCCGATAGGCGATAACCAAGAAAGTTCTGATCCAATGGTTCTCCCGTGCCTTGGATCCAATGGTCACGATCACGTCGCAATCTCACGAATCATGAGTTCATGCAGCCCTACCCTTGACCACTCCAAGTCGTGAGTCAGCGAAATGCTACTCTACTGCCTATACAAAGGCTAAGATCGATGGTCAATAGGGCTCCGTTAGATCCTTGGATCTACGGTCCAGGATCCCATCGCTACATGTGAAGGTTGAAAGGGTAGAGGTGTTAACTCCTGCGCTCCTTTTTTAGATCCATCGGTCTCGATAGATCTAGGGTATTCCCAAAAGGATTCCTACCGTTTTTCTACCAAATGATATGGTAATCTCTCTTTCTATAATTGGGCTCGCTATCCCTTCTGAGCTTGAATCATGAAATTCAACTTCTCCTTCCTGGAACATTACGAGAGTTAAGCAAACAAGACGATTCTTAGTGGAGAGAATTCATGCCCCAACCTTAATCCTTTGTAAAGAAACCAATTATGGCATGTAAGAATACACAGGCATCCCTTATTTCCAGTCTAACACACTAGGCAATCATTCTACAAAGAAATTATTATGGGCATATAAACATAAGCATGTGTTCATGATATTCAGTTCGAAATACAAGGTATAAAACACTTATCAAATCTACCAGGCATGATGCAACTGCTGAGAGGGGTGCTCATTTCCACCCAACCATAGGCTCAGTGACTCCAAATAGATTTACCACTAGCCACCCCCGAGCTAGACCACGATGCTTTGAGGTTTGGTCTCCTACTTCCAGCTCAACAGAAATCAAGGACGAAGGTTACTCTCCTTCTCCTGATACAGGAAAATAATCCAGGATGAAGGTTACTCTCCTTCTCCTAGTATTTAGAAATCCTTTTGTTTCCAGGGTTTCTCCAGTCCCTTTCGTGATCCCCGTCACATTCACTGCTCTCTCTCTTACCACATTTCCTCTCTTTCCAATTTCTATCTGCATGGTTGCGTGTGGCGTGAATTCCATCGTTCATGATCAGGTCTGAGGGATGTTACGGATGGGAGGTTCACCCCCATCCCCTCATTAACTCTTGAGGAGCCTCCCCACCTACCAATCTGATTGGAAATCCATTCCAGGATCAAAGAGATACTTTGGTTTGTGAGCAAGTATAAACCAGTACAGTACTAGCTCGTTGGAAGTTAACGCAACCATTCCCGGTCCCTTCCACCACCTCTCATTAGCCATCGTAGTCTCTTTTAGCACATCCCACTCCCAGTAGTCATGCAACACATATTCATAACATAATTTACATTCATTGACCTTTTATACAAAGTTCCGTCAAGTCAAACATTCACATCTTTGAGTTTTCCATAGTTCTTGGCCAATATAGTTATTTTTACAGACTAGGGAAAACAGGGTGTTATATGAAATCAGTCATTTTCTATAGTTACAATCTGTCTGTCTCAATAGTTATAGGGAGAACCTTCATGTGGTCATCCCTTTAGTGCCTTTTCTCTTCTTGATAAAACTTCACAGTGGTCTCTCTCTTTTCTTGCTGATCCCCTTCCTTTCACGTGACCATCGGCGGTGACCAAATGCCTATTCAAAAAAGGTGCTTCTCGATTTTTGTCTAGTGAGCGCTGGCTCCATTTCATGATATGACCTTGGACTATGAGCTTCATGTGACCATGTTATTGTGGGCACGTCCATAGGTGGTTTGAGGGAAGCCCAATTTTCACCCCGCAATTCACTACGATCCTCCATGCGTCGTTTCTCCTAAACTGTGGTTTCAATTGTGGCCCGCTCATGAGAAATTAAGGCCTGAGCATGTCTTGGCCCTGCAATGGGGCACAATCGTCGATCTCATAATATTTATGGTGCTCCTAAATAGATGGTTCAGATATTTCCTCTCAATTCTACAGACTAGATCTCTCCTTGCTCCATCAATGACTGAGGTTTCCTTCGTGATATGGGCTTCGAGAGATTTGAATATCAAACCCTATTTTTTCTGACTGGATATCTTCTGGAATGGAAGATCTATTGACATATGTCCTCTTCAATCGATGGCTATGCCTTATTTCCTTTTTCCACAAATGATCCTTAGTCTCAACGATCAGATGACATGTGGCCCTCCAAACCAATGGACGAGATCGATTTCTCCTTTCGAGCTTTGAGAGTTTCGATTCTCAAACTCCTCTTGCTCCTGGAGCATTTCACCTAGAGTCCACGATCCAACGACATGTGTCCCTCTTGGATCAACGGTCGAGATATCCTTCAGCTCTCTAGACTTCATAGATTTCAATTCTCAACCTCCTCTTTCTCAGAACACTTTTAGCCGGATTCCACAGATTCCTTCCATGTGTCCTCTTGAAATCAATGGGCCTCATTCACTTCGGGACTTCGACCTTCCACAATATCAAATATTTCTCTTTCACATTTTCCTAGAGAAGTTTCTCCTGGAGTTCACAATCTATTGACATATATCCTGCTACATGATCAGTGATTGAGACTACACCCGAAGTGATCTTCATATCGGAAGACTCATATCCACTTTGGGTCTTTGGGCAAGTACTGGTGGTAAAACTCTCGAAGAAAAAATCTCGTAGTGACGTAACTCTTGCATCACTCAATGACATGTCATGAGTTGATCATCTTCCATGTGTCACTTGGATTTGTGATTTCCACATACCTGAAATGACGAATCAACTTGACACTTGTCATTGTCTAATTGCGCCATGTGTCCTTTCTGATGTGGTATGCCACATGTTTTTGAGGATGAGATTTTCTGATGTAATCTATTGACGTAGATCTCCCTGATCTAACGGTCATTGTCTGATCTCCACATCTGACGGTCCTTTATTCATATTGGATTTTCGGGCTTCAGGTTTTTCAAATCTCAAACTTTCAGGAGCGTAACCTCCTCACATCTCTATATTCGAAGTGAATGTTGTTCGTTTGATTAGGATCTTGGATCGACAACTTGATCTTTCTATGATGCAACTTTTCTATCTTATCCTGTCCTTCCACTCGAAATTGATACAACGACTGACGAAACTTCTCATTCTAGAGATTTCAAATCTCAAACTTTCTAGAGTGTAAACTCCTCGCATATTTAGACCTGAAATAAACATTGTTCGTAGATCATGTTCTCATATCGACGGTTCGATATTTTTGTACGCTCTTCCTATCTAGACTCTGATCCATCGTCCATTGTCGCTCCTCCTCCTGAGCTTACAATTTCTTCCAACTTGGAAGAATGTCTAAGTGTCAAAGGCCTCGACCTTTGATCCTTCTGCGAGTCCTGATGACTTGGACCTCGTCTGTGCTTTTGGAAATTGCTATCTCTTTTGATATTTCTCATCTCTACATAGTGTTTTCTTCTCCTCCTAAGCGTACGTTTCTTTTCGAGCTTTGATCTCTGCAGACTTATGCTATTCCTCTTGAGCTTTGATTTTCATACTGTTCACTTCTTCTTTTGAACTTATGCTTTCCCTGTTTTCCATCATTGCTGCTTTTCTTGCCTGTAAACATATCATTGTCATTGTTGTTCTTGTAATCAGTGACAAGCATACTCTACCTGCAAACATGCCAACAATATCCCCCTTTGGCATTGATGGTAACCCTAAAAGACTACATTGTTCTACTTAGATCTTCAACTGTAGCATCCAAAACACACCTTTTATCCCCCTTTGACATCAATGTCAAATAAAACATGCTCCTCCTGAGCTGTTGTGGTACTTTTTCATAGGTATCATATATTCAACCAACACAAACTCCCCCTGACATGATGGATTCTCTTATTCGATTCCTACAGAGTATTTGTATCTAACTTAGAGTTTTCTCCTTCTGATTCTTGGACCTGTTCATCTTCATCTTCAGCTATGTCCTCTGTAGCAAACTCAATATTGCTCACCTCTCTTACTGGGACTCCTTCATCAAAATTTTCTTGTCATAACTAAATGAATCCCACTGTCACTCTTCTCTAACCTTCTATTACAAAAACTTCATTTTTATTCCATGATGCCTACAATCCAAGACTTTTATGACCATATTCATCACAAGAAAAAACCATTACAAACACTCTCTTACCTGCTTTCCTTTTTTTTTACAAATGAAGGACCTGTGTTAGACTTATTAGGAGTACTGATTTCTTCCTTGTTGTATCCAAGACTAGATTTGTCATTTGGTGATCTCTGACTATCGAAGATCTCATCCAGGGTCATGAAGCTATTCAAGAACTTGATTTTGGTGTTTGAATTCTCAACCTTCACAACTTATTCTTCCGTCTTATGACATTATTCTTCTTCTACTTCTTATTTTCTTGCATGGGAGGATTCAATATCAACATCATTATGTGTCCTTATTCCTTTAGCCACCACTTGTCCTGAGTTTACATTTTTTACCTTACAATCTTTGGACATGAAAACCTCTTCACAGCCTCTGTCACACATTTGACTTATACTAATAAAATTATGTTTTAGACCATCTACAAGAAGAACATACTGGGAATATCCTTTTCCATTACTCAAACGTACCATCCCTTTACCCTTGATTTTACCCAGTTCATCATTTTCAAATATCACATTTCTTGTTTTTCTTTTACTTATAGGCATAAGCTTATCCTTTTCTCTAGTCATGTGCTTGGAACATCCACTATCTCATGAGTCATTTTGTTTTTGATTTGAAAGTACTAGACCACATTTTTCACTATCTTTATTTTTCCATGTGCTGGCCTTTCTAGCTAAGAGCTTTATCCTTGGATCTACTTTGTAATTATTCAGATGGTAGTTTGCAGATTTGTGGCCGAAGTTATGACAATTATAGCATTCAAGCTCATTGTTCAATAGGTCAAAGTGATTGTTGCAGTGTTGTCTACTCATTGACTATTTATTATTTCTTGACCTCCTCAGTTGCATGTTTCTAAACTTAATTTGACAATTTGCAATCTGTGGTTATTTGTTACTTGGCTGTCTCATTCTCTATCGTGGAAAATATTAATTCCTTGGGTGTGTTGATTTCTCATGTCTAAATCTTAAGGAACAATTTTCAGCTTTGTGGCCAAAGTTAGAACAGTAGAAACAATATCCATAGAAAAAATATTTGTACCTGGAAAATAGTTGTCTTCTTTGAGCAGTTCGATTTCTTCCATGTTGATGATTTCCTGGAGCAAAGGGTGTATTATTCCTTTGTTCTACAGATTCAGTTATGGCACCTTTTTCTTTACTCCTTGGTGGTTGATTATCTTCCTTTGTTTCTGCAGGTTTGATGTTGTGATTGGTTGTAGATTTGACAAACTTGATGGGTTCTTTGTTGCTTGGCTGAGCACTACTTGATACTTCTTCATAACCCAACCCAGTTTTAAAATTTGGATTCCTTTGCTGATTTAGAATGGTAGCTAATCCTTCTGAGGCTTTGATACTTGATAGATTCTGATGATACGAGGCTTGAAACTTCTCCAACTCTTTCCTAGTTATCACTACTTATTCTTCTAAAGATTCACATCTTGCCTTATTTTCGGATAGCTGTTGTTTCAGAATGTCTTTGATTTTCTTTGCCTCTTCTAATTCCACTTTTAGCAGGGTAAAGTCTTCATCAAGTTTTTTACTACCTTTCTCGAACTGTATCAGTAATTGTTTTTTCTTAATCTTCTTAAGTCTGAGTCTGTCAATCTCTTCCAAAGTGCTAATCAACTATCCTTCCAGGTCAACCACAACTTCTTCATCATCAACATCACTTTTTGTGATTTTATTATCATAATCCTCTTTGGACATAAACACGAATTCATTTACCTTATCTTCACAGGAAGAGTCATTATCTGTGTCTTCTGAAGAGTCATCATTATTTACACATAAACTTTTATTTTTATCAAATCTTTTGGATTTGTATTTCTCTTCACCTTCATAGTTATGGTCCTTGTTCTTGTGTGGACATGTAGATACAAAGTGACCTATCTTTCCACAGTTAAAAAAATTGAAGGGAAACTTGCCTTGGTACGTGCCTGATCCTTTCTTTAGTCTTCTCACAAATTTTTCTTCAATTTCATTAGGCTCAGAATCCTACTTCTTGTCTACTTTAAATGATGATTCTCTAGTGGTAGATTTATCTTTACTAATCCTCATTTCATAGTAAGTTAGAGTTCCTAGGAGTTGACCAATAGACAGAGTCTTAAGATTATTTAGTTCTTCTATTGTAGAAACTTTTGGATTGAATCTATCAGGAAGAGATCTTAAGATCTTATGAACTAATAATACGTCTTCAATCTTCTCACCAATACCTTACATGGAATTCACAAGCTCCTCAAATCTTAAGAAAAATTTATTAACTGTCTCATACTCATTCATCTTTAGTTGTTCAAACTATAATCTGTAGGTTTGAAGCTTGGCATCCTTTACCTTCTCATTACTTTCATAACTACTAACGAGTTTGTCCCACATTGCTTTGGAAGATTCCAAGTGCATAAATTTTACAAATTATGCTTCTACAAGCCCACTCAGAATAACATTCATAGCATTAGCATTGAAGCTGAATTCTAGCTTGTCATCCTTATTAGCTAGTACAACTGGCTTTACATAACCAGTCTCTACCACATCCCAAACACCTGCACCGAAGGCCATTATGTAGGTTCTCATCCTAACTTTCAAGAAGCCAAAGTTTGTTCCATTGAACATGGAGGCCTTATTGGTTGAAGTTCCTCCATGGCTACTCATGTTTAAGCTCTAGGATCTACTTTTAAATAAAGGGAATTTGCTCTGATACCAATTGTTGGACAACTGAGAGGGGGGGGGTAAATCAGTTGTTACCATGATTAAACAATTATTCTTATTTTAAACTCTTTACAAAGAACTCAATGACAATCATAATGATGCAGAGAGGTAAGCAATAGAATATTCAACACCAGTCACACACATGAAATATACAAAGATGGATATTTGTTGAGGAAACCCATAAAGGGAAAAACATTTTCTTCTTGATATGATAAGTAATATTTATTTTTTATACATTATCATTCTTATGAGAACCAACTCATTGTGAGGCTACCACCTCTATTTTGCAATCTGTAACTTGCTAAGAGCACCAACTCTCTAGTTTCTCTAGCACCCACTAGAAGGAAGCACCAACTCCCTGGTTTGCCTATCACCCACTAGAAGGAAGCACCAAATCACTAAGTGTTCTAGCACCAATTGGATGGAAGCACCAACTTCCAGTCACATAGGCACCAACCTATATAATAGAGAAGAATAGTTCTCCCTTGCACCACCCTGCCACCTTGGTTTTTTTGGTTGCAACCAAATGGAAGCTACAACTCCCTGTGTTCAAGAACCCACTTGAAACTCTAAGGAAAACAGTCCTCCCTAGCACCTCTCTACCACCCTGAAATATAAATTTTTTCTTTCTTGAATTTATCACAGTGATACAACATTTATCTATGGTTTACTAGTCTCGTCACTAATCTGTTACACTACTCTTCTCTGCCTGCATCAATGTCTCTCTCCTCGTGTCTGTTGCATTTTCTATTCTTCTCTCAGATATGTATTTATGTTCCTTTCTTCTTCTTCTCTTTATTCTCTGTGTCTTCTTTCCATTCTATGCACAACACCTCTTATGTGTGCTTCATTTCCTACACACAACATGGTTCTACCCACATAAATCACACTCAATAGCAACAACCATCTCTTCATTTTTCTATGTATATTTATCATGCCAGGTCCTCTTCTAGATTGTCCATGAAAATCATCATCTTATTTGGAGGTTATACTGAGTCTGTTCATCATCAGTGGCTTATCCTGAGATTCTTTGCCTTCTCTAGTAGTGTGACTCTTTGTCTTCTCTGTCACAATCATTCTTATCCTCTTTGTTGTAGTTACAGAATTCGACACTTTTCCATCTGTCAATTGTCTCTATGATGAGACTTCATTCCACTGGCAGTTACCTCGAGAATCTTCATCTCCTCCGGTGATCACCCTGATATTCTTCAAATTCTCTGGCAAATGCAATCAATCATTTTTTTCAGTTATAATTAGTTCGTCTCGGTAGTTACAGAGAGAACCTTCGCATGCTCATCCCTTTAGGACCTTTTCTCTTACTGAGAAAACTTCACAGTGGGTGCTATCTTTTCTTGTTGAGCCCCTTCCTTTCATGTGACCATCGACGATGACCAAACGCCTATTCAAAAAAGGTTGTTCCCAATTTCTGTCTAGTGATCACTGGCTCCGTTTCATGATATGACCTTGGGCTATGAGCTTCATGTGACCACGTGATTGCAGGAAGTTCCATATATGGTTTGAGGGAAACTTGATTTTCTCCCCACAATTCATTATGAGCCTCCACACGTCCTCTCTCCTAAACCATGGTTTCAATTGTGGCCCGCTCATGAGAAATTAAGGCCCGAGCATGTTCTGGCCCCATAATGGAAAATGATCGTTGATATAATGATCTTGATGGTTCTCCTGAACGGATGGTTCATATCTGTCCTCTCAACTCTATGGACCATATATCTCCTTTCTTCACCAACAACTGAGGTTTCCTTCATGATCCAGGCTCCAGGAGATTCAAATCTCAAACCCTGTTGCCGCTAACTAGATATCTTTCAGAATGGATGATCTGCTGAAATATGTCCTCTTCAATCAACAGCTTTGCCTTCTTTCTTTTGTCCACATGCGATCCTTAGTCTCAATTATGAGATGAAACGTGTCCCTCCAAATGAACGGACAAGATCAATTTCTCCTTTTAGCCTCTGGTAGTTTCGAGTCTCAAACTCCTCTTGCTCCCAGAGAATTTCACCCAGAGTCCATGATCCAAGGATGCATGTCCCTCTCAGATCAACGGTCGAGATCTACTTCGGGTCTCCAGACTTCAAAGATTTCAATTCTCAACCTCCGCTTGCTCAGAATTCTTTTAATCAGAGTCCACAGATTCCTGCCATGTGTCCTCCTCAAATCAACAGTCCTCATTCACTTTGGGACTTCAGCCTTCTGCAATCTCAAATCCTTCTCCTTTGCATTTTCCCGGAGAAGTTTCGCTCAGAGTTCACGATCCGTTGACACGTATCTTGCTACACAATAAAAAATTGAGAATACACCTGAAGTGATCTTCAAATCGGACGACTAGTATCCACTTAAGGTATTCATCATTTGGGACTTCGAGTCTTTGGGATAGTACTGGTGGTAAAACTCCTGAATAAAAAATCCCGTAGTGAAGTAACTCTTGCATCACTCGATGACATGTCAAGAGATGAGAATATGCCATGTGTCACTCGGATTTGTGATTTCCACGTACCTGAAATGTCGAATCAACTTGACACTTTTCATTGTCTGATTGCGCCACATGTCCTTGTTGACATGGTCTGCCACATGTCTTTAAGGACTAGATTTGATGATGCAATCTATTGATGTAGATCTCCCTGATCTAACAGTCATTGTTTGATCTCCAGATCCGACGGTCCTTTATTCATTTCGGATTTTCGGGCTTCGAGTTTTTCAAATCTAAAAATTTCAGAAGCGTAACCTCCTCAAAACTCTATACTCAAAGTGAATGTTGTTTGTTTGATCAGGATCTTGTATTGATGACTGGATCTTTCTTCTATGAAAATTTTCTAGCTTATCCTGTCCTTCCACTTGAAATTGATCCGACGGCTGACAAAACTTTGCATTCCAGAAATTTCAAATCTCAAACTTTCATGAGTGTAAACTCCTCGCATATTTAGACCCAAACTAAACATTGTTTGTCAATCATGTTCTCATATCGACGGTTCGATATTTCTGTGTGCTCCTCCTATCTAGACTCTTATTCATCGACCACTATCGCTCCTCCTCCTGAGCTTATGATTTCTTCTGACTTGGAAGAATGTCTAAGTGTCAAAGGCCTCGACCTTTGATCCTTTTGTGAGTCCTGATGACTTGGACCTTGTTGGCCCTTGACCAAGTTTTGGAGACACTTGGTTAGGTTTGACCTATTTTGGGACTTCGATAGGGTGTCGAAGTTGGAGCATAAGTCAAAGCAGAGATGGCGGGATCTCGACCCCTTGTTTAGGGATTTTTGGGTTTTGGGCTTATGTAACGGGTATGGGGATTTCGTCCCATGGGTTTACCCATGCTTAGTCCTCTTTTGTAATGTATAAATAGATAGTTGTGTGATATAAGCACAGGGTTCCATGCTAAGACACTAGAGATATGTGTGTGATATTGTGCTAAGTGCAAGTGATAGTTGTAAATTCTTTGTGCATACCATGTGAGGCTTGCAAGGCTAAGTGCAAGTGACTGTAAGAGACTTTGTAAAGGCTTTGTGTTGTAACCTAGCTCGGGGAAGGAGGATCTGGTGGAGTGCACGCAGATCTCATGTCCTATGCGGACTAGGATCTTGTGGCTCTATGCATGTAGATGATTGACTAAAGACAATAAAGAAGAAGAAGAGATTGTGGGCGTAGCCCCAGGCTGGGGGTGAACCATGCATATCCTATGTTATGGTTCCTTTGTGCATTATGATTGTTTTATTTTTCATATGATTTATTATTAGTCCAGTAATGTATGTTTCGATGTATTTGATAGGATAGATTAGTGCTTGGTGATGTAAATAAGTACTAGATCTAATCTATTTTGATGTGCTAAGTGCTTGAGTGTGTTGGATATTGTTGAATTCTACGTTGCGTTGTAATTAGGGTTTATCTGTGCTGCAGAAAAAGGATAAATACTAATGAATGAAAATTGCTAAGTGCTCTGTTAAGGTGTTGTAATCACAGATCTGTGTCCTAGCTAGGTTGCATACATCTGAGTCCTACAACCACCCCTCCCTCTACCTCGGGTGAGACTTCATCTGCTTCGCAGGCGTTGCCAAAAGGGTCGGTAGTTAGGGTTTTGTTGGTGCGTTGTTGAAGCATTGAACCCTAGGTCTACCCCTATGCCAACAAATGGTTCCATTTCCAGGATTTGAAACTATGATTGCTAGGAACTGAGGAAAAGAGGAAGATACGTGTGTAGATATGTTGCCCTAGTGTGCAATAGTCTACTTGACTTACAATTATTTGTACTAAGAGAGGAGGCAGATTTGAAGAAAAGAGGTAAGATCTGAAAGCTTTGTGCTCTGTCAAAGGTAAGATAAGTGAAAAATTTTGTTTCAAGAGTATGGATCTAGGTATGTTTGATAAATTTTGTCCTAGTATGAAAACTAGGGCACAAATGGAAGAAAGAAGGTTTGATATGAGTAGATCTGATAGAAATAATGAAAGATATGTTATTCCTATGCATAGAAAGAATGTTTGGACTAACAAATGGATGCAGGATCCTAGGAAGAATTTTTTACAGGTTAGCTACTATGATCCTAGTACGAAGTACAAGAAAGGTTGGGGATCATTTAATAGAAAGAGAGGATTAACTCTTTGTTATAGTTGCAGAAGGCCGGGACATCTTGCTAAGGAATGCCCTGGTAGAGGACCTAGTTGTCTTTGTTGTAAATCTATGGGCCATGAAGTTCTGGATTTCCCTAGAATGATTTCTAAGGTTGAAAGAATGAATATGAGACAAGAAAACCCAGAGGAAGGTCAAGAAACTAAGACCATGGCAGAACCCTAGAAAGAATCATAGATTGTATTACTACAAATGAAAGAAAACATGAATGATCACAAAGATATCAACTTATCAAAGATCTTCAAAGAGAAAGAGTGCATAGAAACAAGAATAGGAGACTTCGACATAGACTATGTTATGGATGAGAAAACACAGGGGAATATCATAACAGACAGAACCTGGGAAATTTTGGGAAAGCCTGCTATGATTCCTTCATTGGGAGGAATAGGATTATTTAGAGGAAAGTTGATAACCCTATGTGGAAGACTTACCCAGACCTCTATGAGTGCTCATGGAACTTCGACAGAGGAATAATTTGAGGTTGTTAAATTTATTGAGAACAACGCCCCATTCTCTATACTACTAGGAAAAACCTGGATTGAGAAAGATCAGACCCGAAGAAAAGAAGAGGAAGCTCTAGAAAAAAAAAAACAAGAAATAATAGACTTCATGGCTAAGAGAATAAAACACTTACTGTAAGAACAAGAAAACTAGTTGAAGCTACTGAGAACCAGAAATTTGGATGTCGAATTTGAAAGAACACAAGAAGACTTGAAACATCTATCCGTATAGGAGAGTAGAGAACCTACCCCAGACAGAGAAGAAGTATTAGCCTTGAACCCTAGGAAATACCATCAACAGCGTGAAGTTACTATGCCAAGAGGAGATAAGAATCAGAATGGAAAGAGGAATACCGAGACGCAGATCATGGGGAAGAAGGCTAGAAAGCTCAGCAAGAAGAAAGAAAAGTTGGAGAAATTACAGGAAGTTCCAGAGAAGACTTCGTAGGAGGAAGGTCTCCATAATTTGAACTTCGTCGGAATATCAAAGCAGCTCAGATTTACACTTCTCCATGGCGGAGTGATATGACCATTGGAGGCATTATAACCATTAGATTGATGTTCCCGAATGGTTAGAACAACAATTATGATCACAAAGCTCACCATCGGACCATTGGGACCATGTCGTAATAGACATAACTGCATTGATGAAGGCCTCTTGTCCATTGGAGGGATCCATTACATCATTTTCTACTTATTCCATCAAATGTTGCACCGAGAACACTTTTGCGAATTGTATCCAAGCCAACAAGAGAACTCATTTTTACTGTGCTATGTTTACTAAGACTTTGCCACTTATTATTTTGCATTGAGAATTTTTTCATCGACCTGAGTTATCCGATCTCGAGCATGCATGTCGGATGAAATCAACACTGTAGAAAAGTCCATCGAAGAAGTTCTAATCGACCTTATGGGTGAGAAGTTGATGTCCGTCGAAATTCAAGCTTCATCGATGAGAGGAGTGAAAGCCTCCTTGTCAACTTCTCGTGGATCTAGACCATCCCGAGCTACGGTTGAGAAAAGAACCAAGCATCGAGATGACTTGGAAAACATGAATTTAATCCCATCCATCCTACCCGACTACATCCTGCCTCTAGCCGACGTAGTGAATCATGACAGTGTCCCTAGGGACTTCGATTACACTCTGATCACTGCGTACCTCCCAAAGGGGATACATGCAGTTAAACCACAATTGGATAAGACCATGACATTAAATATCAATGACTTCAATCTAGGGGATCGCAAGAAATTTAGCATGCTTTCCCCTCATAGGTACTTGACTAGGACTAAAGGGAAGAAGTCGAGGATAATTCCCCAACCATGGACTATGGACCTCGCGTAGTCCACTATTCTGAACGTGATGAAAATACATCATTTTGGAAGGCACCAAGAGGTTAACGCATGTGTTAAGATCATGTTTTCGGCCTTCCATGGCAGTTACCTGTGGCTAGACAGACACATCATCGTCAATCTGACGTTGATCCATTGGATCACTGGATTGAGCATGCAGGGACCAAACCCGCAAGACTTTTACCCAGGAAAGGTTGCATACCATGCCTTGACACAGAATATTAAAGATACATACAGTGATGTGGATAAGGGGAAGTGAGGCTACAATGTAGACTCCATCCATAATGGCACAGTGTGCCTTGTTTGCCAATTGATTGTTGGTAAGCTAGTCCGAAAGAACAGACCCACGCGGGTCACAGGGTTTGTTGTTGATGTCACAGGAAAATGCATGGAGGGGCTACAAATGAACTGGCAAAAGTACTTAGTTAACCAGTTAGACCAAGATTGCTGCGAAGCTCAGGATCAGGGCTATGAGTTCCATTTTAGTTGGTTGTTGATCCTCATCGTGTTCATTGCTTGGGAGATTCCAGAAGGTGCGACCTTCCCTAAAATAGAGCCATCTGAACCCTTAGCCGTGAAGTTCACATCGCTCTAGTATTCAAGATATATGGGAAAACAATGCTATTCAAACATAGTGTTCCACACCTACTACCTATAGTTAAAGAGGGATATTGAGGCTGTCCCTTGTATGATGTCAAACACCCTACATAGGTTCAGGCCATTTGTGAATTTCCATGGAGACAGACATTTTATCTATATCACTATGTGCGAATACGAACATAAAGAAGTACTACAGAGTTATTACAAATTCATAGAGGAGGAACTAGAAGAAATAACTAAGGAATGGCCTGCAGAGCTCCTTATCTTTATTGACCCCACAGAAATATCCAATACTGAACTATTTGGAAGCCCGATGGTCACTCATGAAGGGTATGATACACCTAGAACTAGCAGAAGGAAGAAGATATAAGAGGTACATAAGTTGAACAACCCATCCGAAGAGACTGCTTCCAAATCACTTAATGGAGGAGGTGATGACAAAGTAGACAAAGAAGAGAACAATGGAAAAGAAGATCAACAGAAGAAAGATGAGTAACACCACCACATAATCCCCATGATGATGCAGAGCCATCTAACAAAATAAAGTTTTCTCCCATGAAACTCAAATCGCAGAAGAAGTCAAAACTTAGTAAGACCAAGCTACGGACTGTGCTCACGCTCGATGACTTTGAATTCATCATCGAAGCTATATCAGATGCCTTAGAATATTGTTTGCAGAGAAGTGAAGTGAAGCAAGAGACCATGTATGAAAGGATTAAAGAAGAACTACGAGGGGTACAACAGGCCCTTCACTCCAGCTGCACAGTTTTTACTGTGCCCCCGCCATCAGAAGAACCAGCATTGGGAGATGAGCCTACCCAAATCCACAGAATAGTTGATGCAACCGAAGCTCGCCTTTGTCATGCATAGGAAGAAATAGAACATGCCACAATGGCCCTGAAGCAAGCACAAGAGGAAGTGATATAGAAACATTGAGTTTCACATCAGGAGAAGGACGACCTCCAAACAAGTTTCAAAGAGGAGAGAGTGGAGATCCAACAAGAGAAAGAACAGTTTCTCGTAGATTAGGTTGGAGTTAAAGAAGCAGTCAACAGAGCACTTCACTTTGTGATAGGCTTAGAGAAAAAGGAGGAAGACCCAGTGAAGCATCAAGTAGCACAACTTAATGAAGCCATCTGATAGCTTCAATAGAAAATAGCAGATCTAGAGCTACAAATAGTACCAAGCACCCCACAATATGTGCGATACCAAAGAGAAGTAGTTGTCCAGAGCGCAGTTCAGAGGATCAAAGCATTAGCTTTGGAATGTAAACAAATTAGAAGTAGAAGTGCACAGACTTAGGAGCGACTTACTGAGGACCCTGAACTGAAGACACTCGAGTCACAGCTCCAGGAGGAAAAGAAGAAAGCAAAAATAGTACAGGCGTAGTTGAAACTCCTGTCAATAGTTGAGAGGATGAAAATATCCCAGGAACAACAAACTACTCAACAACAGGTCCATACCATACAGAGCAAATTCATGGAAGTGAATCAGAGGATCGAACCAGTCCAGGATGAAGCTTGCCAATTGTTTGAAGAGATTGAAAGCCGAGGAGTAGAGTTGGAACAAGTAGTCACTTCAGTAGAACACTACTTAGAGGGACCTGTGAATGAGGTAGTTATTCAAGAGTTCACCGAGCAGGAGGCCTTGGCGAAGCAGCAGGTCGAAGAAGCCTGATCCAAGCTTGACGCTTTTGAGGCAAAATTACCCAGAGAAGAGTGACTCGGGATGATTCAGGTGAGTGTTGGGGGCCTATTGGCCCTTGACCAAGTTTTGGAGACCCTTGGTTAGGTTTGACCTATTTTGGGCCTTCAACAGGCTGTTGAAGGCGGAGCGCAAGTCGAAGCGGAGATCAAGGGATATCAGCCCTTGTTTAGGTGTTTTTGGGTTTTGGGCTTACGTAACGGGTATGGGGATGTCATCCCATGGGTTTACCCATGCATAGGCCTCTTATGTAATGTATAAATAGATAGCTAGGCAATGTAAGCAAAGGGTGCCATGCTAAGACACTAGAGCTATGTGTGTGATATTGTGCTAAGTGCAAGTGATGGTTGTAAATGCTTTGTGCATACTATGTGAGGCTTGCAAGGCTAAGTGAAAGTGACTGTAACAGACTGTGTAAAGGATTTGTGTTGTAACCTAGCTCGGGGAAGGAGGATCTGGTTGAGTGTGTGCAGATCTCGTGTCCTATGCAGAGTAGGATCTTGTGGCTCTGTGCATGTAGATGATTGATAGAATACAATAAAGAAGAAGATGAGTTGGTGGACGTAGCCCTATGCTGGGGGTGAACCACGCATATCATGTGTTATGGTTTCTTTGTGCATTATGATTGTTTAATTGTTCATATGATTTATGCTTAGTGCAGTAATGTATGTTTAGATGTATCTGATAGGATAGCTTAGTGCTTAGTGATGTAAATAAGTACCAGATATGATCTATTTTGATGTTCTTAGTTCTTGAATGTGTTGGATCTTTTTGAATACTGCATTGTGTTGTAATTAGGGTTTGTCTGCGCTGTAGACAAAGGCTAAATACTAATGAATGAAAACTACTAAGTGCTCTATTAAGGTGTTGTAATCACAGATCTGTGTCCCAGCTAGGTTGCAGAAATCTACGTCCTGCAACCACCCCTACCTCTACCTTGGGTGATACTTCATCTTCTTCACAGGTGTTGTCGAAAGGGCCGATAGTTAGGGTTTTGCTGGTGCGTTGTTGAAGTGTTGAACCCTGGGTCTGCCACTGTGCCAATAGACCTCGTCTGTGCTTCTGGAAACTGATATCTCTTCTAATATTTCTCGTCTCTTCATAGTGTTTTCTTCTCCTCCTAATCTTATGCTTCTTTCCGATATTTGATCTCCGCATACTTACGCTATTCCTCCTGAGCTTTTATTTTCATACTGTTCGCTTCTTCTTATAAACTTATGCTTTCCCTATTTTCCATCATTTCTTCTTTTCTTACTTGTAAACATATCATCGTCATTGTTTTTCTTGCCATCAATGACAATCACACTCTGCCTGCAAACATGCCAACACATCAACCTGTACCTTAATCTATACCATAAAAAAATGCATCAACAATGCACCAAACATGTACAATAACCTGGAATTAACTTGTACCATAAACAAGTGCATAAACCATGCACCAAATTGTACCTCAACCTGTACCATCAATGAGTGCATCAACCATGCACCAAATATGTATCAATCATGCATCAAATACACATAAATTATCACTCATCAAGATGTACCAATATCATGAACTATACACCTCATGTATGTGCTAACTCATCAACTACTTTTCTCAACCATGTACCCAACATGTACCTCAACCAAAATACCTCATCAATTTCATCATCCAAATATGATATGATCACATATACCTCAAACACTATACCACAAGTTTGTACCTCAAACCATGTGCTAGAACCTCACTGTTATACAACCTCTATCTGTTCCAATAAATTCAACAACATACCTCAACCAAAATCCGTCAAACATGAACAAATATTAAACTTCAGTAGATCTGCCTCAGATCAACTCTACATCAAGCAATAAAATCCCAAGAGGGAATCCAACATATTTACAAGGAAAACCTCAACTCGACTCATAAATTCAAAACTACACATATGAGAACCATACATTTTTTTCTTCTTTTAGCGTTATGTTGTCGCGGTTTTGTTGCTGCGATTTTTCTGCCACACTTTTTCTGCTATGGTTTTTCTACCACACTTTTCCCATTGCGATTTTTCTGCCGCACTTTTTCTTCTGCACTTTTCCTACCACACTTTTTCTGCTGCACTTTTCCTGCTACAATGTTTCTCTATCAATAATACCTGCCCAAGTAACCTTTCACAAAAATAGATATTCAATGATATTCATGTGTGTTTTGAATGAGAGACCCTTGCCTCTTATTTCTACTTTTATGTAGCTTCCTCAAGGGGTTACCTTCTAACCAGCTTAACCAACTTTCCTTATTTTAGGGTTAACCCACTTATAGCCAATTGTCCACTTAACTTAACCACTTTCCATAATTATTGAGTTCTCCATTAACTTTATTATTTAAATAATTTATTTTGCATCCTTTTGGACTTTTAGTACACTCATCACTTCACTTTATTATTTAGATAATTTCTTCTTTGCAAACACTTTGACTACTTTGACCTTTTGGGGCTTCTAGATGACTCATGAGGGTTCTCCAACTTCACATAGCCATAAATATCTAATCATGAGGAGTTATGTGACGTTCCGCATACCACTGGAAATGACATGACATGTACTATCCATCTAGAATAGTTTTACCTACAAATATATCAAAATTCATACCATTATCCATCAAACAAACTTGGGTCCATTACCCAAACCTTTGTGCTATAGGAATTCGCCAGGGAAATTTCTTCAAGGGTTGAAATCAATGAAAACCAACCCAATGAATCAACAATTATTGTCATTCTAGAGCATGTGGTGGTCATATTTTTAGGTCCTCCAGTGCCGAAAATATCCTACGAGTTGGTTACTTCTAGCCTTCACTTTTCAAGGATTGCATTATTGCAGTTCATAAATGCCACGCTTGTCAAACCTATAATAATAAGATTTGATATCATCCTGATACTCTATATACTATAGTTTTCATTGATCCATTCACTAAATGGGGCATTTACTTCATGACATGTAACCCTCACCTGGCTAGGGGGCATAGATAAATCATTATAGCTATGGATTATTTCACTAAGTGGGTCGAGGCGATGCCTACATTTGATAACACCGAGAAAAATGAAACACTGTTCATATTCAATCATATCATCACTAGATTTGGTGTCACTCAAGCCATCTTCGCTGACCATGGTACCCATTTTCGCAATTTTATGATGTCTGAGCTTATCGATAAGTTGGTTTTATGACATGAAAACTCAACCCCTTCTTATCCATAGGCCAATGGCCAAGTTGAAGTAATCAACAAAGTTTTGACCAATATGCTTTGGTGGATGGTATGGATTCATAAGTCAAGTTGGCATACAATGCATTTTTAGGAATTATGGGCCTATCAGGGGTCATATAAGTCTGCTATGGGTTTCACAGCCTTCCAGTTAGTGTATGGTGTCAAAGCCATTTTGTTGATTGAATGTGAAATTTTGTCTCTGGAGTTAGCCGTCAAAATTCTCCCCAACACCACAGCCGAAGAATAACGTCTATTGTATTTAATGAAGTTAGATGAGACTTGTCATGATGATGCATTAGTAATAGAAACATAGAAGAAACATGTCAAGGCTCAATACGACAAACATGTTAAACCTCGTGTTTTTTCTGAGGGTGATTTGGTTCTCCTTTATGACCAAGATCATGACTTGTTGGGGGTAGGTAAATTCAAGCCCATGTGGTATGGTCCTTATATCGTTAAAAGAGTATTAGAGAAAGAGGCTTACAAGCTTGTTGATTATGATGGAATTCCTTTGGGTGAACCCAGAAATGGGCTTTACCTAAAGAAGTACTATGCTTAAAATGATTTACATGAGTGCTTTTTACTTTAATGTATCGTATTCTAGTGTGTTTTTTGTCATTTCTTTTTCTACCATCAAATTGTTTACCTTTCCTTGTGCTTGGTTTCCAGATGTCGGCTTTCTTGCTACATTATATTGGATTTGTTGATGGTTCTAGTCACAGTACTCAAAATCTAGTGTCTCTTTCATGGGAAATATATGCACCTATGGATGAGTTGATAAGTCTATGAGGTATTTTCTTGGGTCGTGCAACTAATAACATTACGGAATATAGTGCGGTCATTGAGTTATTGACTGTCGCTATTTCAGTTGGAATCTGTCATCTAATTATATGACTCGATTCTCAACTTGTGGTGCTGCAATTAAGCAATGTTTATTCCATCAGAAGTCCTACACTGTTACGGGTATACTTGAGAATTCGCCTCCTGGAAAGGAATTTTGATTACATTGAATATCAACACATTCCTAGATATGTAAATATATTAATAGATGTATTAGCCAATTATGTTTTAGATAGACATTTGCACCATTTGTAAATCCAAACACAAATACATAAAGACAAGTAAGTCGGTAGAGTTTTTATATTATAACGCAAAAAGTTACAAAAACATGTGTCCTCAGATCAAAATGTTGAAGCACATAGCTTCATATACATATGTATCATGGATTTTTCTCATGATAAAAAGCCACTTCCTGTGCTACACGATGGAGCAGTTGACCAACATATGTTGAAACACCAATAGTATTGCATTGGTAACATCGATGTAACTCATCCACAGTAAAGTCAGGGATGTCCATGGTAAATCCCTCGAGGTTGTGTTCAATCTCCTCGAGATCCTCAACTATTACTCCTTGACCTACCACTTCACCTATCTCTCCATGCCTTTGGATTGGATATGATCCTAGAGGTTTGAAAGGTGCCACATATGCATTTTGAGAGCTCTGATTAGTCTCAGATACATAACATAACAATTTCATAATTAAAATTCCCAAAACAATATATAATAAAAAAATCCTTTTTACCTGTGTCTCCCCATTGCGAACCCTTAGGTAGTGCCAAGTTGAGATCATCACAGTAGTCAATCCCGACATCAACATAATTCTCAACCATAATAAGCTGACCTCTCAACCACTCGAAGAATATAGGACCATAGGTAACATTTGGGATGCCACCATGACGTGCCATCAAGTCAACCCATCTCTTCTGTTAGCACTTTGTAAATTATGTTCGGTTGAATAGACAAGTGAAAGAGGTAACTGTTTCAACCAGCTTTAGAGATGAGGTACTAGCCTTCCCAACTCAGAGAGGGATCTCTCATGTCACTTGATATATATATGGAAACCAACGGCTATATTTGATTTGTTTGGGAGATTTTTAATAGGTTTGTTGGTGAAGAAGAGGGGAACACTATGGGTTATGGAGTCAAAATTATGAAAGTGAACAAAGACAATGCGTAGAYTGATAGAACTCTCCATAGGACAAAGGATAAATAAGGTGATGAATTTGAGTTATTCTTGAAATAAAAATATGTGTAGGAAGATAAATTAGACAAATAAATGCATCAGAGCATTGCTGCAATGAATTCTTAATAAGTTAAGAAGGCAATCACATAGTTTAAATTTCTTAKAACAAGAGCATCACAGGACGAATTCTGGGCCTTTAAACTCTCCAATTTAAACAGAAGAAAATTTAAATGAAATGATAGGCTACAAGAAATACATACAATGAAAGGAAACAAAGCTCATATCACCACCCATTAGAATCTTTTCATAGAGACTTCAAAATCTTCTGTATTTGTATTCAATTCAGATTCAAAAAATTTACAAATAAAGTTTGATGCAACCAAAAAGGTGCTCTTACACTTCTGCCAACATTGGCTAATTCAAGCCTCTTAGTACTTATACAATTTGATCAAACATAATTGAAACTGAAACGTTTCAGCTTCTGTAACAGTTTCGGATGTCAATTTCAGTGTACGAAACGACTTACAATCATTAACAAAAATAAATGTTTCATCATCACGAATAATCTCTCTGACTACCCGACTTCTTCTACTACACCTGGTCTACTTTGTACCTCTGTTAGGTCTGGTAAGATGGGTGACAACTAGAGATCATCTGTTGGTTCTGGGGACGTGTCGTTTTGTCTTTCCCAACCGTACAAGTTCCTTCCATTGCGCGTTAGAGGGGATTTTGTAGTCCATCATTTCTTTAATAAAAATTTCCAGGTCGATGCACATTGCTTAGGACATGATTGGCACACTGACTTTCACTGTTTTGAATTTGTTCATAATTTCAAAATCAATAGCTAAGTGTTCTACCAAGCTAGGACCCTTCAGACTTTCTTCCATATATTCAAACCTGGAATGGTCCATCCTGCATTGCATGATAAGAGTGTGGTAATCTTCCTACTTGTACAATGAGCCTTTACCATCCCAGAATGAGGGGAGGCCTTTAGCAAACAATTGTTTGAAGATGTCTTTAAACTCTTGTATGCTATGGTCCATTTGCACAGCTTTGTTCTGAACCGATCTGAGCAGGTTGTGTTTGGCAATGATTCTCCTGGCTGAAATGATTAAAGCGGTTCTATCTTTCACACCGATGGTCTGAAGATCGGCAGTTGGTATGGCATTCAACAAGTTGATGGAATTTTGGACCCATTCCGAGGGCTTCTTCACTAGAACTTCATTTACAACAACGCAAATGTTTCGAGCTGTAGCAACCATGTTGTCCTTGTCATTGATAAAGTTTAGATAACTTCTGAATTTAGCAACCTCCACAGTAATCGCATCCCATATCACATGTTTAGCTCCCTGTAGTAGCGTTTTACCCTTCAATATGGTTTTTAGCTTGTTCACTCTTTCCTACAAGTCTTGGTTCTCTCCATAGAGTTGAGCTAATTTCTTGTCCTTCACCTTAGCCTCTTGTTTCAGTTTTTCTAAGTTTTCTTTTAGATCCTTGATCTCGCCTATTTTCAAACTTATCTGGGACATAGCTTGAACTAACCCCTCAACATTTGAACCAGCCTCTACATTAGCAAGTATGATAATATCCATATCTGATGTTTTCACCTGCATCTGTGACCAACTTTCCTTCTCTTTCTCCAACTACAACACCTTAGCCTTGTAGTCTAGAGCCTCTTGTCTAAAGGTTTTCTTTTCCTGCTCCAAAGCAGTTAACTCTGTTGTTTGTGGATGGTCTGTAGGTGACATCTTCAATATTTTCTTCAAACTTTGATTCATTTTATCCTTTTCTTCCAGAGAGTCCTTCACCCCTTGTGGACCTTCAGACTCTAATCTTTTTACCTACATCATCCAAGCTTTGTTGGACACCTTTTCTTGTTTCAGTTGTCCATCAAGTTTCAATACATGTGTTGTCAACCTTGCAACTTTCAGGACTAAGTTTAGGTAATCAACGTACAACATATCACTGACATTTTTGTGGAATTTCACTTTGTTAGGAGCATCGATGTTCTACTTTTCATAGTGTAGCTTGAACTCAGATACCTTATCATTATCAGCCACTGCAATGTTGAATGTCTTTTTCTCAACATCTCTGACTGAGAGTAGGTGAGATTTGCGCTGAGATGTCCCTTCCACTTTGGGCAAAAGATCCTTTATCTCACTATTGGACATACTCCCTTTCACTACATACTGATGTAGCAAGTCTTCCTTAGATTGATAAACCGTCCCAGGAGTCTAGCCAAATATGTGTTTCCTGCTGCTGAAAACCTTCATGCTGCCTTCATTTTGTGGTTTGTCTTTGGGATTGATCTCTTCGTTCTGGACCTTAGTGTCTACCATATCCATGCACGCCTTTCCTTTCTATTCTTCTTCTTCCAAGTCAATAATTGGAAAAGGTGATGTGGCTCTCATTTTCTTGAGGGTGTCTTGTTGGTCGCTAGCCCCTAGGGCTTCTGAGCTGCTTCTCTTATTCAAGATGCTCATTTTAGGAGCCTTGATAATCAACCTGGGTGAGGGTTTTTGTGTTGAGATTTGTTGGGAAGTAGTCTCTATCTACTTTGCTTGTTCATGCAGCGTGATGACCTCCATTTGTGTGCAGGTCTCTTGATTGGCCAATTTATCTAGTTCTTCAATGTGCTCGTGTTCATAAGGGCCTTGTCTACTTGCCAATCTTCTCTTTGATATAACATGATGTGGATCGTATCTTATTCCTTGTAGCTGTGTGAACCCAAATTCATTGAGTTTAGACTGAATTTGAGGCAAACAAGACTTTCTATTCACCACAAAAAGACCTACCATGAACGAGAATTTCATATTTGAAGCCTTGTGAGCTTTGAGGAAGTGTTCAGTCTCTGAGATGATCCTTTGTCTTATAAATTCCAACACAAATATCTGAGGAGTTAGGAAAACTGGTAAAAGGTGAGGTCCTTCTTGGAATCCGTATACCCAAATCACGGTGGATTGAGTGAAAAACATCCAGTCTCCCATAGCATTCTCTAGACTCAGTTGCAACGAACTTTTCATCTCTTCTAGGACTCTTGGAAAATCTAAACCGAAAATGAGACTGTATATTCTGGACATTATTTTGTTGATGAATATGAGCATGGTGATCTTTTTACACTCGGTTGAAATAAACATAGCTTCAGGAAGGTCGGTATTGTTAGATCCCAGAAACATTCTCAATAGATGAGAGTAGTATCTGAAATGTCTCAATAAGCTAAAATTAACCAGTTGTTGATGTATGTTATTCACAATAAATTCATCAAAACTGACACGGATTGATTGCCCAGATAGGAAGAAAATTAACAGGATTCCTAACATAACCTCTACCACAAACTTGTCATTGTCTAGACCTAGAATTTGACTCAGCAGAGAGCAATCCCACTAGTCTTCGACGATCATGACACTTAGATTGGTAGGCAGGGATAGACTTTCTGAATGATGTTCAGGTTTGACTATGGTTTGCAAAAATAGGGTTTTTAGCTCGGGCAAGCATTCCCTATAAATCATAATCATTCTCTATTCCTCAAAGGGTTTTGACACCATAGGGGAGGCATATGTTACATTTAGGGCATGTCGGAGCAAGGGACCATCTACTTTACACAGGAATTCTGACCCTAATTTGTTTAGGATGACTCTTTTTCCCTGGGAATATCTCTCAGCACACCAGTTCACAAATTCGGGGAACGGGAAATTTTTTTCTACGAAATAAGGGGAAAAAGAGGATCAAGCCGCTTCAAGAAAGGATATGTGGGATCCGACATTGTTCAACAAATTCACTTTGGACACAGAAATGGCTGAGACCATTTTCACTATGTCAAAAACGTCAGAATCTCTGTCAACTAGGGCATCTTCCCTGGAGGGAGTATCTGGTTCACTCATGGATAAAAAAATAGGATTGGCAGCCATCGTGAAGAATACCTGATAAGCAGAAAGAAAACGGATCTAGTTCGGTCTTGAATTTCAAAATTTGGGTGCAAGCTTTGCGCCAAATCTCTGAACATTCGACTGCTTCAAATACTCATAGAATAATGACTGGGGTCCCTCCTTTTATAGGCATCTATTTCAATTGGGGTTTGGAGAAAAGAGGTTTTAGATGAACCACCCTTAGCCCCGATGTGTCTCAGAGAATGTCGTGTGTCCATGATTTAAACCATAGAATTTTTCCCCGGTCCACCCCTTGTCGACTAATTCTCGCACTACTTCGATCGCCGAATTATACCTCGGTCATTGATCTGGGTCATTTAAAGATCTACAGTCAGCACCTTGCCCGATGACTTTGACATCAGAGGTTGAAAAAGGTGGTTTTGGTCAGAAAACCCTCCTTTTTGATATACTTCTAAGGGCGCCATGCATGCCGCAAAAAAACATGACGATTTTCCCCGGCTCACCCTTGACCGCTTAATCTTTGTGCTAGTTGTATCTATGATACATGTCTCAGTCATTGATCTGGGCCACCTTTGAGATCGACGGTCGGCTAAGATTAATTCTTCATATCTCCTCTACTTGGTCCAAATGCCGCCAGATATAGATGGGTCCTCTAAATTTATCACAGCTCTGCGGTGATTTAATCTGTCATAAAATTTCCGAAACTCGGACACCAGCTGGGAATTATATGGTGATAACATTGGCTCCAACTGGGGATGCTATCCTCCCCGCGAGGTAGCAAAGAACTTTATACCAAGTGCCTACCCGTCAGGCTATAAGCTTATGTGTGTGATCTGAATCTCTTCATTTTATTCAAAAACTTCAAACTACTTAGCACAGCTTGGGGCCTTCACCTCAGGCTTCAACCATGTTGATTTTATCTCAATATTCATACTTAAAGAAAAAAAAATGCAAACCAATCATGTACAATGGATGGTGGGTGATGATATTTTAAACAACGTAGTGCTTGAGGAACCTACCATTCACAAGCCCTCCTCCCACGGGTTCTCCATTGCTCTCCTCCAACAAATAGGCATTGTTCCCTCGGTAAGATGTAATTTTGAATGGGCCCAGCCACAGGTGATTGAATTTTCCATGTTTTCCCTTGTTTTAGTTCTTGGCATCCCACCTCAGTACCTAGTCTCCAAGTTTGAAGTCGTCCACTTTGGTACGTCTTTCGAAAGCTTCCTTGATTTTCTCTTGTCGTAGTTGGGCATTGTTGAAATCCTTTTCTCTCATCTGCTGCAAGATGATGAGTTCATCCTCCCTTCTTCGACTGGCATTCATCTCTGCTTCTTGCTCTTGTAACAACTTCATCACTGGAAATTTGAGTGTCGTAGGAAAGATGGCTTCTGTACCGTAGACGATCTAGAAAGAATATGTGGCAATGGATCTCTTTGGGGATATCCTGTCCTCCCACAGCACATGAATGAGCTTCTTGTGCCACGCCTTTTTATTCTCCTGCAACAATTTTTTTTATGATTCTGACCAAGATTTTGTTTGAAGACTCAGCCAATCCATTTCCTTACGGGTAGTATGATGTGGAATGGCCAAGAGTAATATTGTAATCAATGCAAATTTTCTCAATTTTTTTATATTTAAAAGATGTTGTGTTGTCTGTTATAATCTTGGCCGAACATCCGAACCTGGATAAGATATTTTATTCTATAAATCGAATGATAACGTCATCTGTATCTTGTTTGGTAGGAACTGTTGGATTACAGAGAGGGGGGGTGAATCAGTAATAGCATAATTATAATCCTTTTTCTTCAAATGTTATATCAATGTAGAATTATTATCCAATAATGAGCAGTAAGAAATAAACAATCACACACATACACAGTACACCAGTGTTTTACATGGAAACCCAAACTGGGAGAAAACCATAGAATTATTTTTCTTATATGTCTTGAAGAATTACATTCATTGGAAGCACCAAATTCCTTTGTTTTCCATCTGCAACTGGAAGTAGGTTCCAACCCCCTAGTTTCTCATGCTACAACCCGAGGGAAGCTCCAACTCCCCAATTCTCTGGCTACAACTAGAAGGAGGCTATAAACCCCAATGTTCTCTGGCTACAACCATAAGGTGGCTAAAACCACCTGTCTTTGCTCTGTCCTACCACCCCGAAGTAGAAGTAGAATGATGGAACCACTGTCACACTATCACTGTGAGATATACCGCTGTAAACCTATACCAATAAATCTGAACCATGCATCAACCATGCATCAACCTGTACCATAAAAAAGTGCATCAACCATGCGCCAAGTATGCTCCAATAATGTGTCAACTACTCATCAACTATGACTCATAAACATGTATCAACATCATCAACTATACACCTCATGTATGTGCGCCAACTCATGTACTACTTGTCTCAACCATGTACTCAACATGTACCACAACCAAAATCCCTCATCAATTTCATCATCCAAATCTGATTTGTAGCTCTATAATAGACTTGGTGTATATGATCACATTCCTGCAAACCTTCCTTAACTTTAAAAACAAGAGACTAGCATTTTCATCAAACTTTTCTTTAGTCTCACATGTCTAGTTTTGGATTAGTCAACAACCCTAACTTGAAGTAATCATAACTTTGAACCTGTAATGTATAAATATATAAAACTTATACACAATTTTCTTCAGTTTGTTTTATGAAATTCCTCCAAGTGTCACTACTTGGAACCTCTCAAAAAGGAGTTATAGCAAAAATGGCATACCTTGCTGAATTCTGGCTTATTCTATAGAGCGACCTTGTAGAGCATGCCCCGCACAAAACATTTGATGAATTGATCTGAAACTATTACAAAGAATACTACATACTGTACCCTAATCAACACATTTGGTCTCACTTAATTTGGATCTGTTATGAATACGTTATGGCATTTTTACCCGAAACACATGATTTTGACTAGCTTCAGGACTCGCCACAAACCCTATTTTCCACAGAGTGTAACTCCCAAAATACAATGAACCACAAGATTATTTTTTTACCACATATACTTGGATATGTTTTCTCACTTGCATAGAAATTTCAAGCTCTGAATCATTATAGAAAAACATTTATAGCAAAAATGGTGAGATGACCTGTAAATAACATACCTTAGAAAGCACCATCAAAAGAATTTATCCTTCCTTGCATTTCGGCCCTCTTTTCTTCACCTTCACTCAGAATTTTAGTTTATATATCCTTGGTTACCTCAGACACATATAGATATTCAATATTTTCAAGTGTGATTCAAATTAGAGAGCCTTGCCTCTTATTTATACTCTCCAAGTAGCTTCCTTCAAAACATCTTCTAGGTCACTTGGCCCACTTTCCTTATTTTAGGGTTGGGTCCACTTCTATTTTCTCCATTAAATTTATTATTGAAATAATATATTTTGTATTCAATTTGAATTATAATACACTCATCACTTCACTTTATTATTTACCTTTTAAAATCTCTTAAACCACTTTGATTACTTTGACCTTTTGGAGCTTCTAGATGACATATGAGGGTCCTCCAACTTCGTAAGTCCATAACTCTCAAACCGTGAGGAGTTATGTGATGTTATACATACTGTTAGCACTCTGTAATTTTCCTAAGGCTGTTGAGGCAATCACAGAGGTAACCTCGAACCGCTTCGAGTCTTGGATCTAGCCCTCCAAGACTCGGAGAGGGATCTCTCTTTTAGATTTAACTTTGTTTGCAATAGGACTGATGTTATGCTAGCTATAAAATCAAGGAAAATATAGAGTTTTTGATTTTGAGATGGTTAGTTTGGGACAGCAAGGAGAGCCATTGGGAAAATGGAATCTGCGCTTTAAACAATGTGATTCAATCTCAGATATGGACACAGCTCTTTCACAGGGCAAGGTAGCAGCAATATTGGATCGAATTAAGTGTTGATGGCATTGGTTTGAGGAAGGAATAGGTGAGGAAAAAGACAGGCAAAGGAGCATTTAAGAATTCCTAGACTAGCCTTTTAGAAGATCAACATAAAGATTATCAGAAACTGGGAAACAGAGTATCTGCTGATAAATTCTGCTTCTACTACTCTCCTTCTGATAATAAGAACTGAAAACAAAATGAAAGATAACAAGAAAACATTTTAACAGGGAGAAACTCCACCAATATCACCACACAAGAATCTTGTAAAAGAAGCAGGCACATCACTGATATATCATTAAAAATTACAGAGGCGTTCTCTGGCTAAAACACAACCCTCATCCAGCAAAGAAAATGATAATTACAGGGCTGGACCTCTCACACAGGTCGAGCCAGCAATAAAAAAATGCTTCACTGCCAAGACCCTCTCATCCTTAGTCCCAGTCGAACCCTCTCTTAGTCTTTTACAAGTGTATAAATACACAAATTTTCCTCAGCCTTTCCAGGATTGGGGCTCTACCTCTGTTTTCTAAAAATAGAAAACAATTACAAAGATTTACACATGTCAATTCTCTCTTATACAGATCATAACAGTAAATTAAAGGGGAACTAGATTTGATATCTGCTGCTCGACATCTGGAGTTTGTTGAGGTTTGCTGGTAGCTGGAGAATCGATGCTCCAACTACTGCCCGAAATATGGGAAAACTATGCCACTTGTGCTCTCATCTACCAGGTGTTCCTTGTAGAAGAACTTCCTGCTTGCCATCTGCTTCCATCTGCTTCACTTTATGCCTTTGGCTGCCATCTTCCTTTGAAATGCTACTACAAAACAATGATGCTCTGCCACCTATGTAACTGTTACCTAAAAATGTGGACATCAAGTTGAAGTCGGGTTCCATATTGGCCACTATCTTCATAGACAACTAAACATTTTCAATCATAGTGAGCCAAAGCCTTGCTATCATTCATAACAACCTCATAATAAGTGACAATTACAGGGAATGCTGGACCCACTAATATGCATCATGCCTGGCAAATAGGAGTTCCACCTTTAGCAATTGTGCCTTGCCAGCAAATATTTTTCTCAGCACCTCCATAATGCTCTCCATGGCATCGTAAACTTGGAGTTCTAGCAGAAGATATGGGTGCAATAAGACATGGACCAACCACAAACTAATCACTGCCATTTAAATGTGATCCTAGATTTCCACTCTAACCCATAACCTGATTGTCACTGAAAGTATTAGCATACCCTGAAAATCCTCTATAGGGTTGTGGCCTAATAGCCCCTTCAACTGGTGTTCTGGCATCCGAAGGTCCTGTGTTCACATAAGTGTCATCAATTCTTGGCTTTTTAATTCCCTCTGTGTAGCATTTGCATCGAATCCACCCTAGCACTTGATAGGGGCCTAACATAACCTAGACCTGTTGCTGTAAGAGGGAATGGTTTGCCCCAACCACCAGGCCTAGGACCATTTACATTGACATCCAGAAATCATGAAACATCTCTGGCCTTGATAATGAAATTCTTCTTTCAGTTGCATGGTGCTTGTGACTGCAGAAGAGAGGACAATAAAAATGGCAATGGTGGAGCTCGGGTGCAAAATCTGAATGGCCTTCCAGGAGCACTATCTTGTACTTTCAAAAATGGATTCACTTCAACTAAAACTTTCGATGAAAAGCATGATAATGATAACTACCGTTTCCCAACCCTACCCATTGGGTAACACGCTTTGACCTGCCCTATTCATAGACTGATCTGATCATTACCAATTGTTATCACTAAAATTTAGTCTGCACATGGCGACAAGAACTCCACATCATCAAAACAGCAATGAAGTCAGTCATGGCACTGAATTAAGTTCACAGCATTCTAGAAGGGTCAAAAACTATACAAAGTAACCAAAAATTGAAGGGCGCTTTACAGCAGCTTGATGCGCGCGCATATGGGCGGGACAAAAATGTGTTACTAGCGCATGCGCGCCCGACGAGCGCCTGTCAACACAAAAACCCACGCATCTGCTAATACGGCACATTAATTGCATAAGTCGACCTCCCGACCGCCTATGGACCGGCCCCCAAGATGATTTGACTCTCGAATCAGGGTCGGCTCTGCAAATTCAGTGAATTAATGGCCTAAGCGAACCCTAAATAGGTCTGTGTTTACACCGGAAGTTGGTTACGTGACCGCCTGGAAAAATGCTATAAATAGCCATGAAGACTCACTGTTTTAGCAGAGAATTCGAAGCAAAGTTACGCTATCCAGATGATTCAGAGCTCAGTCTTTGACAAGCTATCCATCAGCGGCCTAACCCAGAGTTCTTTCACCACTCAGTTCAGTTCTATTCATTTTGTAAGGAAAGCATTGTGTTGAGGGCCCCAAAGGACCTTCCACTGGAGGGAGAGGGAACCCCTGTCTCTGTCTTCAGCGTGTGCTCTGGTTTCATTAATATACCAAGCCTTGAAACCATTGATGACCCCCTTGTCTCATGTTTGATGTTTTTGTTTATTTTCGAATTGTTGTTTGCTTTCAGTTGTTAGTTAGATTGTATTTAGTTTTGTTTTCTGTTAACCCCATGCTACCACAGATGTTCTGCCCTGGTGAACCCAACAGGGCATGCAGAGCGGTCTCCATTTTTCTCACCTGGTGATCTTTTGTCCGCGAACAGACTGGCGAATCCACTAGGGAGCCAAGGTATCAAATCCTCCCTCAATTGGGTTTAATTCGCTTTCCTTTTGTCGTTTTTAACTTGCAGGGACTCAAATCGGCTTTCGACGACCTGTTAACTGGCCGATTCACAGCAGAATCGAGAGAATTGGTGATTTTTCTCAAGCGCGCGGGTGTTCCACCCCACAGACGCGTGCATGCGCTCTGGTTTTTTGATACAGTCCGCACGCACACGCGCACCTGTCCACAGTAACAGCTGCGCATTTGACTAAAATTTTTTCATTGTAAAGGTTTTGGATGTGATTTTCCTTTTCAACACTGATGTAAGGCATGCTCTAAACACTGCACCACTTAGACCCCTCAACTTATAAAGGGGATAGTCAAACATAGGCACTTAGGAGGATTAAAATCATTTTTCCCTTATTTTGCTTTTTTCCACGTGGATGGCTTGTTTTGATTCATAATCTAAGTGGAACATCAAATTGTAATCACATCTAAACTCACATTCGGGACTAGAAGTTGCAAGTAACAATCTTGAGTATGCTCTTCTCTCGCGCCCTCAGGCAATCTTGAGAATCAGAAAAAGATTGCGAAAACGATCTCATCTCCCTTAAAATTTCAAAACTTTTAGGAGAGGACAACGGCTCTTTTTGAGACCCCTCTTAGTTTCATTTTTTCAAACACATTCTTGTAACGGGCCCATACATGCCCACATGTCAACAAAGCTAGAATAGTGTTTGAATTTCTTCTTTCTTAGATCAGAAAACTAGGAGAGTTTAAAGGTTTGTAACGGGCCCACACATGCCCACATGTTCAATCTAGGATAG
>JASDQU010739427.1:178228-188357 GCA_032191745.1 Picea mariana | reverse complement strand
TTGGCTCTGTTTCCTCTATCTTCTCCTGGGCGCGACTTCATTGCTGCTCTGATCGTATGAGTGTTGAGACTGGGCTGTCATTTGTTTCAGCATTCCAAACATAATTCCCATTTATATTGTCCTCATCTATTGTTGCATTACTCTGCCCAGCATAGAGGTTTTCTCCCACCATACCACTTTTCCACTTAGTGTTTTGTTGAAGGTTTATAATTTTCTGATATCAAGCCACCCTTACCCTTTTGGGCAGCAGGCTGCGTTCCATGCTACAAGTAACCACTTTGTCTTCATCTGTGGTCCACCCCATAAATATTTTTTAAGTTTCTCCAGCACTTCTATCACTCTAGCTTGGGCGGCTAGGGCTGAGAAAACATAATGGCTTGTAATATAGTTTTGAAGAGCACAAGTCTACCTCTAGGGAGAGCAATATGAAAGTCCAGTCCAGCTGTTCAGTTTTTCTCTAATCTTGCTGATAATGTCTCCCCGGGTGAGTGATCGTTTAGAGTTCTCAATCAGGGGAACTCCTAAGTCCTAAGTATTTTCTTGGAAAGGATGCTCTTTGGAAGTTCAGAAATCTGTTACGGTGTCTCTGGATTGAAAAGTTGGCGTTGAAGAAAAAGATTTCTGTTTTCATCTTTACATTCCACTTGAAGCTCGTAGAAAATGATTTCAAGCACCTTTAGAAGTTTTGGCATTGTGCACATTTGCTTCTCTCATAAGCAGCGTGTCATCCACAAAGTAGATGTGAGATGGCTTCTGATTCCATGGTAGGTTTAATGCGTTTAAGAAGTTTTTCTTCCTTAAGCTTGTTCAAAGTCTGGCCTTATCCTTCTGCCATTAGTATAAAGAGGAAGGGGGAGAGGGTACCCGCTTGGTAGGTTGGTCCATTTGGGTTGAAGGAAGCTACCGGGCCTCCTTTTACCAAAATAGAAAATGTGGTCGATGAAATGCAACTGAGGATCCAATTTATCTATCTGTCTACGAAGCCAAAAATTTTTAGTATTTTAACTATGAAATTCCAATTGAGTCTATAGGAAGCTTTTTACATATTCAGTGTTATCAAGATCTCACTTTTCTCTTATGATTTCAAAGAGTGAATAACCTCTTGAGCTCTGATAATTCTATCTATTATTTTTCTACCAGCCACAAAATCCCCCTGCTCTCTGTAGATCACATTGCCCAGAATTCCTTTGAATCTATTGGCAATCACCTTTATGATAATCTTATAAACGGTATTACATAAAGCAACATGTCTGAATTTGTCTGCTGTGTGTGTGTAATAAATGATCTAGGATCCTTGTTATTAGTTTCCGTTATTCAATGAAATGATCTGTTGCATGTATATGCTCAATGTATGGATCTGGGGAGCTATATTGTACTTGATGTGAATACTATTGTAATCTGGGCATTGCAAGAGAGTGACTTCATTGCTTTCAATCTTGTTTTTGTTCCCTAGTTCTCGTTTGAATTAAGTGGAAATAAAGGAATAACTGGTGGATGCAGGTGGGGATGCCCTCCAAGTAAGTTTCCTTGGACCTATACTGCAACAGAAACATGTTATCTATTGGAGGGAAGAGTGAAGGTATACCCAGATGGCTACAATGACTATGTTGAGATCGGACCTGGAGATTTGGTTGTGTTCCCCAAGGGAATGAAATGCACCTGGGAGGTCTCTGAAGCAGTTGATAAGCATTACAGCTTTGCCTAGCTGTGTATTGTGTCTCATATAAGTCTTTTAGTTATTGTGGATTGTTCCTGACAGATATATTTACCTACATTTCACATTAAAGTCATGAAGTTACTATTTCTCTACTCTTAAAAGAAAAACCAGCAATTTGATTTCTTCATATTTCCTTTATAATGGCTAGTTTAATTTAAAAATGTAGATCAGCCTCTCTGCATCTCATCTGTTGTCTGTAAGTTGAAACGATTAACGTGTTGTATGTTTGCATTACCCACCTGGGGATTTGTATGTGTACATATACACAAACGGAAGGGAAAAGGATGTACACTTTTGTTTGTGTCTTGCACAAGTGAGTGCTGGTTGCATTGAAATAGCATAGTGAATATTTCCCAGTTCTAGATTAGAAGTAAACTAGTAAAATATACTAGGTACTGACAAGGTAATATCAAATTACTCAAAAATAATATTTAAATAATAAAAAAAAAAATTGAATAACATGAATAAAAAATGTTGCCACAATAACTTGCCTTTGGATGCACATTTTGCGGTTTATGTAAAGCTCGGCCGTTTATCTCGCTATCTTGTTTTTGAGCGAATCATTTCTGCAAGTGCTCCTGAACAAATAGAAGTTTATGGTATTTTCTGTAGAAAAGTCCCTCATTAAAGCTTTCATTACCCATCATTTGTTCAGATTATCCCCTCATTATTTGAATGCTTCACTATCCAGTAAAAGGGACTAATTATGACTATTTTTATACATGCATYTCAGTGATCTCTTGCCATATAGGTGAACTTACTTTTCCCACATGCTTTACACTTTAGCTCTTAGGGTCCACATATATCTCATAAAATTTTAACCTGTGCCAATATTGGAGAGGTTTGCATGCGACTTAGTTATGTTTTAACTTTTAACGTGTTGTATTTGATAGTTTATATAGATAACAAATACTGAAATCTGATGGACAGTAAACGTGTATGGTTTCTTGGTTTTTGTAGTGTATTTATATGCTTTTCTATAAGTAACGCTTTAAAGAGCATAAAAAGTAGTAAAGCAAACGTCTGCAAATATTTTGGTTCAGCAGAAAGCTTAATGATGATGTATTGTAAAACATCTTAAATTGATATATGTTGAGGTATTGGTTGGATATTATTTTTTTACAAATGCTGTGTTGGTTACGTGCATTTGTGTTGTTTTTTTTTCTTTGGAAAAAGGTTGTCTCTATTTTATTGATATAATAAAATGTCCTCAATAGTAAAGGGAAACTAGTTTCCTTTCTTTATTTTCAAAGGCAAAGACAGAATATTAAATCTGTCTAAACCATACTACTATATTCATATCCACTTTTAGACTTAAAACCAAATCTACAGCTATAACCTGTCCTCCAAAATCATACATAAGACCAGTCATTCAAAGGCAAAAGCAGAAAATTACGTCTGTCTTAACCATAATACAGTCTTCATATCCAGGTTTAACATTAAGACCAAATATATAGGTATAACCTGTCCTCCATAGCCATACATAAGACCGGTCCATGATATAACATGATCACTGTCCCTTTTCATAGTATATTATGACATTTTTCAAAAATTACAAGCTGGAATAGCTCCAAATGACCAGAACAGAGAGTTCTACAAAGTTATGTCAAACTTCAGGGATCAGCTGAGATTCCTCTAGCAATATACCTCCTCAAAATTCAGACACACAGCCACTGTTAACTGCTCTCAGCGGACCAGCTTTTGAAAGCTTATCTGCCTGAGTAGAAAATTTAGCCTTAAAACCAAGTTTACAGGTATAACTTGTCCTCCATACTCACACATAAGACCTTTCCATGATAGCACCTGATCGCTGTCCCTTTTCATAGCATATTACAACATTCTTCAGAAAATTGCAAGCTGTAATGGATCCTAATGACTGGAACATAGAGTTCTACAAGTTATGTCAAAATTCAGGAATCAGCTGAGATTCCTCCAGCAATATACCTCCTCAAAATTCAGACATACAGCCACTGTTAACTGCTAGAAGCGGACCAGCTTTTGAAAGCTCATTTGTCTGAGTATTCAGTTCTCTATAGATGTGGAGGACTGGGGAAGTTGAGAAAAGGGCTACCATAAGCTTGACCTGATCCAGAATAGGTTACAACTTTAAGTTGTCCATCCTGTAACTGCCTTCAACCCAGTTAAGGATCGCCTTGGTATCCCCATAGATCTGCAGCTTTGAAATGCCGTTGTCCACTGCCAGTTTTTAAAGGATCTTCAATGCTGTCAGTCCGGCATAATTATTATTGCCCCTGCCCAAAACTGCTTTAAAGACAATGAAATGATCAGAAATATACAAACAGCCTCCAGCACCACTAACAGAACCATTTTCTTGACTTGCTCCATCAAAAAAGCGCCTCGGCATTGACTTGTCAATTTGAAGAGGTTTAATGATTCTTGCCTTTAATGGTTTGGAACAAAGTTTAAAGTGACCAAACAGATCTCTAATCTGAGAAGTACATTGGTAAGAAGGAATGTATCTATCATGAAATAAGTAAAAGGGTTCTGAAAGCTTTTAACTCCCTTTCTAGAAACTAATTTTCGAGGGCCTCTTCTATAGTTGATCCATGCCACCCTCCCTGCAACTGGTGCAAGCTCCATTTCTACCCATACCAACACAGCATAAGGGCACGACTTTAACAAATGATCCATGGATTCTTCATCTTGTTTATAGAAGGTACATTTACCCGGACCATTTCAACTACGCTTTTGAAGCACATCCCATGTCAAGACTTTGTTCCTTAGCACCAGCCACATACATACTTTAGATTGAAGAGGAGCCCTTGCTTTTCATGTTACTTTCCACCATCAAGCCACCTCACCTTGTTGAGCTTCTTCACATAAGACTGTAACCTAAACTTGGGATATACTGCGCTAATACTGGATTTCTGGACCATCCAAATTGTCATCCTCATCCTTTAGTCTAATATGACATTTGTGACGCTGACTAATATAATCCTTCCACAACCCTGCATCTGATTGAGAGATCCCTAAGTCCTCCCCTTTTCTCCAGCCTTGCTGCCATATAGAAGTGGTTAGGTGATTGGCCGTGTGTTCCAAAGTGCATATACCTTGCCTTTGCAAAGATTCAATTAGAACCTGAAGGAGCCTAAACATTTCTTCAATGCCAACCCATGGATCAACGCTTATTTTAACTTTATCCTTTCTTTCTACTTTCCAAACCAACCAGTTTCCAATCAATGGAAAAGCCAATACCGTGGCCTTCCAAACTATTGACCCATTTGGTGTTAAATTTGGCAGCATCGACAACCAATGAGAGGCCATATGGGCCAACTTGAGGCTAGCTAGGGAGATTTGGAGTCAACCAGTCTTGTGAGGTATTGACAAAAGCCAGGGGAACGTACAACCTCTGTGAGTTAAACCAAAAGTTAGGACGAACCAGATGCTATGTAAGTCTAATGCAAAAGTTAGGGGGAACGTACAACCTCTGTGAGCCTAGTCAAGCCTTGTGAGCCATGAGCAAAAGTCAAGGCATTTAGCAAAAGTTAGGTTGAATATAAAATTCCTATGAGCTAGAAACAAACAATATTCCTAATATTTCAAATGATATAAATGTGTTGATCTAGTGCGTTGGCACAAGTAACATTATCCACCATGAAGAGAAATTTGAATTGCCTTGTAAAGAGTCGAGTTGTAGTTGAAGTCTCAAGTCTAGTTCTATTTCGAACTAAAGTGTAATGCTGAGTTGTAACTGAAGTCTCAAGTCTAGTTCTTTTTTCGAACTAAAGTGTGATAATGAGTTGTAACTGAAGTCTCAAGTCTAGTTCTATTTTCGAACTAAAGTGTAATGTTGAGTTGTAACTGAAGTCTCAAGTCTAGTTCTATTTTCGAACTAAAGTGTAATGCTGAGTTAAGTCAAGCATGCTTTCACACCTCTATTTTGAGCCATCTCCACTTCTCCTCCATTCCTTTATAAGTAGAGGTCGATCCCCTCTCCTCTACACAATTGTTATGCAGGGTAAAGATGAAGCATTAAAGGATGTTATATAGAGGCGAATATCAGTCCATTAAAGGCTGCTATACAGAGGCGCATATAGAGGCAACATACCAGTGTTGTAGAGGCGCATATAGAGGCAACAAATAGTGTTGTAGAGACATCATACAGAGGCAACCATAACAATGTTGTACAGAGGTACACATCAACGCTAAAGAGGCAGCCATAACAGTGTTGTACAGAGGTACATATCAACGCTAAAGAGGCAACCATATCAGTGTTGTATAGAGGTACATATCAACACTAAAGAGGCAGTCATATCAGTGTTGTAGATCAGCGTTTAGAGGAAGCATATAGAGGCACATATTAGTCAATTAGAGGCAGTTTCAACAACCCCTATTAGAGCTGATATATCTCAGTCTTTGAAAGCAACTAGGATACATCTATATCGGCAAGGTCTCTTAGGTCTCTGTCGGGTCAGAGTCAACTTGGCAAGCTCTTTAAGAGCAGAGTTTTCATGGTGGATGTTTGTAAGTGATCTTACATTATTAATGCAATAAAAAAATATCGTTTGCTGGGGGTTTTCTCCATGTACAGGGTTTCCCCAGGGTATATGTGTTGTTGATGTGCATGCTTATGTATCTACATGATTATTTCTATTCAGTTATGATTCTATATTGTTGAAATGTATTAAGTTGGAATCAAAGTGTTGAATAATTCAACGAAATAATCTGCATAAGAAATCAAGTTCAAAGTTTAACATTTGGAAGGTTTTGGAATCCTTTTTTATCCATTCTTCTAAAGAGAGTGGGCTCATGTACTTTTGCACCATCACTTGCCTCGCCTCCACATTCCATGTTTAGAGATAATCCTCCATAAGCTTTTTGCAATCAAAGGCCTTGCCAAAAAAATGAACATTTTTTAGGCCCCAAGCACCC
Source organism: Picea mariana (assembly GCA_032191745.1). Lineage (NCBI taxonomy): Eukaryota > Viridiplantae > Streptophyta > Pinopsida > Pinales > Pinaceae > Picea > Picea mariana. The sequence continues at coordinate 181,747 of JASDQU010739427.1, read as the reverse complement.
TCCTCCTTGAGTTTAGCAAATGCTTTCCATTTTACCAACGGGATACTCTCTCTCTCTCTTGTTTACCAATGCAAAGAAACTTAAAACATCTCTTCTTGAGAGATTCCAAAACCCGCTTAGGGATGAAGGCCATATAGTGCCAATAAATTGGAATTGCTTCCAACACTGACTTGAAGAGAGTCAATCTCCCTCGAAGTGAGAGCCAATGATTACACCACTGCTTAGTTCTATGTTCTATCTTATCAATTAGCCATTGACAATCTTTTTTCCAATAGTCATTTGGTTTTAAGAAAAATCTTAGATACTTGAAGCCTACCTGAAAATTTGACCTTTGAAATGGAAAAACCTGTAAAATCCTTCTCTCATATTCTTCCTCCACTTCATTAAAAACAATAGAGGATTTCATCTTGTTGATTTCCATACTTGAAGCTTCATGGATATCTCTTCTATGCAAAAATCCACACTATTTGAATAAAATGGACTCGATATTTTCACCCTAACAATGATAATTTTAGCTATAATTTTATAGATATAGTTGCATAAAGAGATAGGTTGGAAATCATCAAATGATTTGGGATTGTCTTTCTGAGCTATCAGGGAGATAAAGATAGAGCTGGAAGCCCCAAGTACTTTTTCAGTTCTTTTTATGATGTCCACAACCCTTAGCAACGCCTCTTTGAACATTTCATAGAACCCAATCAAGAACTCCATTGATCACCCACCCAACCCATGATCTTATCTCTTTGAAATGAGGCCAATATTGCATTTAATTCTTTCTTTGACACTGCCTTCTATCAATAATGCATCTTCCTCCTCCCCAACAAAACTAAGAAAAAAGGAAGTTATCTTCACAACTTTAGTTATGTTGACTTTGGCAAGTTCCTTGTAGAGACTCTTAAAATGTGATACCCTCATGTTAAATATCTACTTGAAGTACTTAGTCTTACTCCCATTTGGCTTTTGCATTTCCCAGATTGTATTGATTAGCATAATTATGGAAGAACCTAGTATTCTCATCCCCACTGGTTGACGAAAAAGCCTTGCTCTTTAGTATCTATTGGGCCTCCTTTTCTTCCATCAATTTCCTCTTGGCATCTTCCAATGTTCTCAACCATAGCCTATTGATGCAAAGTCTTGGGAGTAGATCTCTACTATATCCTTCTTAATTGATACTAGATTTTGTGCATCTTCACTCTTCTTATCAAAAACCCACTTTGCAACATCAACTTTATCAACCTTTTTGAGATTCACTACCATCCAAAGGCTATCTAATTATTCTGAAGAGGGATCATCTCTCCCATTCCAAATTGACAAGATCAATAAACCCTTAATCTATTAACCAATGACAACTAAATTTTGAAAGGACTATAGGGTTTCCAATCTTCCCTTTCTATTTGAAGAATTATGGAAATGTGATCTAAATACCCCCCCACCTCAACCAAGTACTTGGTTCTATCTGGTGCTTGGAGAACAACTTTAGGTACTAAAAACGTGTCAAGCCTTTTAGCAATGTAAAACTCCCCCACCCTARAATTCCTCCAGGTTGGAGTTTGGAGTAAGATTAATAGAGTCCACATCTACTAGTCTAGCCTCATCAAACTTTTGAAAAACAAATTTGTGACTGGGTCCTCCCTAATAGAGTTCTCTCATAGTTCAATGCTTTTTGTAGTCAAATTAAGATCCCTACCAATGATCACCTTTCACCTTCTAGGAACTGTTGAGCCAGTGGCTCCTTCCAAAAAGGGATCCTCTCCTCATAAAGCCCACATAAACTAACAAGATTGAAGACTTTCTCAAGATCAAGGGAATAAATAGCAGCTCCAGTCCTTGATTCAAGACCTTGAACGACCTCATTAATGATATTTTTTCCTCCACTTAATTAACAAGCCCTTTGATCTACCTACATGGTCTAAGCCTATAAAGTCCCACTCTAAGACTTTGAAAGTTACTCAATAAGTCTTTGTCCCTTCCTCATAGTGTTTTGGATCAAAAGGATATCTAGCTTGTGGAAATCCAAAAGTCTTCTTAGAGCAATTATTTTGAGGGTTTGCCCAACCTCTTGATGTTTAAGGACAAAATAATCATTAGGTACCTTCCCAAGGGCATACCATGCTCTAATGGATCCTTTTAGGTGTGTTTTTTCCTTTATCACTTCTTGAATGGCCTTGTTCTAAGCAAGAGATAAGTGAGATTTTCTATCTTTGATAATCGACTTCTTCCCTACATCTTTGTTTATAATGTAGTTACCTACTTGATGAAAACTTTCTAGAATTTTCATTTTTTTAAAGGTTGCATTTAGTGGTTTTTTTTACCCTTGAATCAAAAAGTGGTGTTACCGATAGCACTTTTTTGTTTTTTTTGGGTGGTATTTGACACCCATTTCTTTTTGAGTTTCAAATTATCAATTTTTGCAACCATGGCTTTAACAATTTCGTAATGCTGCCAACAAAAACCTTAAAATCAACCCCGACACTAATAGCAACACATTTTTTTTTAGATTGAAATTACAACTTCTTTGAAATTGTGGACTTAACAATTAGTACCATTGTAACCAAAATTTTAAAATCAACTCTCGAATTAAAAAGTGAACCCAAAATTCAACATTTTTTAAACCATAATTTTCAAAACTTAATGTTTAAAAAAAAGAAAGAAAGTAAAAAGCCCAAAAAAATTAGGGAAAAAACATATTTAAACAAAACAAAACAAATGATCAACAACAACATTTTCTAAAAAACAGTAAAATGAATGTAACTTTAAAAATTAGAATAAAAAGAAAATGACTTTGCAATTAAAAAAAATCTTATTAAAAAAAATCAATCTTTTCAAGTTATTTTTCTTTCATATATTTAAAACACATTTAAAAAAAATAAAAAAATATTGACAATAACAAATTTAAAAAGAAATTGAAGAAAACAGTTTAATCAATCTTTTCAAGTTTTTTTCTTCAATATATTTAAAACACATTTAAAAATAATAATAAAGAAAATAAGAAATTTAAAAAGAAAATTGAAAAAAATTTTAAATGAAAAAAAAAATTGAGTTTGAAACTTCAAAAAAGTGTATTTCTTAAGAATTCTCATTCGTAATTCAGTCTATGAACCATTATTAACCACCAGCATTGTAGTTAGTGGTTAACCCCGCAGAGGTAGAAGCACCAATAGCAGAGACACCAATTTCAATTCTGATTAATATCGCTCAGGTATGCAGGACCAGCAGCAAAGGAAGCATCCTCGCCTGGCGCAAATACAGATAAAGAGCGTGTGGGTTACCCCATCCTCGCCTGGCGCAAATACAGATAAAGAGCGTGTGGGTTACCCCATTACAGATGGAGATAGAGACCTAGCTTACCCCGTGAAGCCAATTGACCAAGAAGCCGCCGCAGCATTCGTTCATATAATAGTGTATTTCTTTTAGGAATCGCTTTCAAAAAAACTAGTCATCATTTTTATAAAATAGTATTTTTTTAATTTGTTTTTATTTTATTTTATATTTTTATATTTTTTAACTTTTAATTATGTT
>JASDQU010739427.1:146822-157788 GCA_032191745.1 Picea mariana | reverse complement strand
TATATTACAACCTTAATTACTTAACCAGAATTAGAAAACCATGGGCTGGAATACCATGCACCACTAAATTTCCAAGGTTGAAAAACCGATCTCGCCAAAGGAGAAAGACTGCCCTAAATTTTGGCAAATAAATCCCCGTTTTTTTTTTTTGAGGGGTTAGGGGGACCCAAATTCATGTAAAGAATATAACACATACCTAAAATTCTTCCACTTGTTTTTTTCTTTGCATACAAGGGTCACAGGATTTCACGATCAACAATATGGGGGATAAATTCTCATCAATTCTCTACATAAAGAGACCTTCTCAGTGCTCACATACTTTGTTAATGAATCTGCAACATTCTCCAAAGTGTCCACCTTCACCGGTAGCACCTTCTTCTATTCAACCATGTCTCTGACAAAATGATACTAAACATTGATATGATTTTTCTTAGAATGATAAACTAGATTGCTCGCCAGGAATATTTCACTCTGACTATCACAATATATCCTTACATCCTGTTGTACCATTTTAATACTTGAACACAATCTCTGTAACCATACGACTTCCTTGCTTGCATGAGAGACTGAAATGTATTCATATTCTGTAGTTGAGAGTGCCACTACAGATTGTATTTTTCTCATCCTCTTACATGGGACATGTCCTCTTCCTCTTCCTGTGTCTTTGGACACTAATCTTCATATAAATTTACCCCTACAGGAATAGGGACCTTGACAAGTTCACATTCCTACATATTAAACCTTTGCAATATTGACTCGACATGTTTTATCTAGTTCAACCAAAGTTACCCATTTTCCCAATTTCTTTAGTTTCCACGTCCAAAATAAAATTTGTAACACCAAGATATTTCATGTCAAATTTTGAGGACAACTGAGTTTTCACATCTTGGATAATTTCCTTGTCGTTTTCTATCAACAACATATCATCCACACAAGATCAAATAAATAATACGATCACCTACTAATTTGAAATACACACATTGATCGTATTTTCTTGTTGTGAATCCAAGTCTCAATATATAAGTATCAAATTTTTGATACCACATCCTTGGTGATTTATTTAACCCATATATGGAATTTTTCAACATGTGTACCAACTCTTTCTTTCCCTTCACTACAAAGCATTCTGACTGCTTCATGTGGATTTCTTCTTCCAGATCCCCATGTAGGAATGTTGTTTTCACATCCATATATTCTACTTCAAAATAAAAAGTGACAACAATAGGTAAATGAAATCTAATAGAAGTTAACTTGGAAACAAAAGAAAAATTTTCACCAAAGTCAATTCCTTCTACCTAGGAATAACCTTTTTCTACCAACTGAGCTTTATATTTCTCCACTTTCCCTTTTTCATTCAACTTCTTCTTAAACACCCATTTACTGCTAATGGGATTTCTTCTAGTCGGCAACTCCACTAGATCCCAAGCCTCATTCTTGTCCAAGGCTGCCATTTCTTCAACCAGGGCCTTTTTCCATAGTTTTCCATCCTCTAAATCCAGTGCCTCCCTAACAATTCTAGGATCATCATCAGTAATAAACAAAGAAAAATTTGAGTGGAAATTAGGTGGAGTATACTTTTTTGATTGCCTTCTTTCCTGATCCGATCTCCTCAATACTAAAATATGAGGCTCTTCTTCTTCTAATTCCTATTATTCTATAGATTATGATTCATTATCCTTCAATTCAAACTCTATTTTCTCTGGTTATTCCTCCCTTGGTAGGACTTTTTGTTTAATAAAATATTTGATTTCTCTAAATACCACATCTTGGCTATACACTACCTTCTTAGTTTCTAGGTTCCAAAGCTTATAACCTTTTAGACCATCTTTATATCCAAAAAAGATATGCTTTTCATCTTTTTTATCCAACTTAATCCTATTTTCCTATGTGTCAGAGAAGGTTTATTACCATTCCATACCTCCAGTGGAGTCATGTCATCCAACGTTGATGAGGGTGATTGATTTACCAGGTAACATGAAGTTTCCATTGCCTCTTCTTAGAATTCCCATCCCAACCCGAAACCACTGAGCATGATCCTTGCTCTTTCCATCAACATTCTGTCCATCCTTTATGCAACTCCATTTTGTTGAGGTGTGTATGGATTAGTCTTCTACCTTTCTATATTGTATTTCTTACAGAATGCCATATATTCATTCCCACAAAATTATCCACCATTACCCATCCTTAGAAACTTAATTTTCTTCTTTTTCTAATTTTCCACAAGAGCCTTAAACTCTTTAAAATTTTCAAAGACTTTAGATTACTCCCGAGCAATTAAATCAATGTATTCCTCAAAAAGTCATCTATAAATGAGACATAGTACACAAATTTACATAGTGATGGAATTTTCATAGGTCCAAACACATCACTTTGCACTAACTATAAAATCCCCCCTACCCTCATAATACCAGAGAAAATATTATCCGATTATGCTTCCCATACAAGAATTGCTCACATAAATCAATATCTAGAGAGAAATTTGACATACCTTCAACCATACCTTTACCATGTAGTACTCGAAGCCCCTTCTCTCTAATAGTCCCTAGTTTTTTATGCCACAACATAGTCATTTCTCCAGAGACTGAAGGATATTTTCCTTCTTCAAATCCAATCTCAGGAATGATGAAACTATTGCAACCATCACTAATAGTGATTCCTAGCATCTTATATAGAGTTATAATATGAACTTCCCTCAGCAACACCATTTCTCCTCGAACCATCCTACTTGTTTCCTTTTCAAACACTATTTTTACAACTGTATCATCCATCGCTTACAAAAATCAAATTTCTAGCCAATCCTGGGATGTGCAGAACACTGAGGAGTGTTCTAATCCTACCATCCACAATCTTCAACTTGAATTTTCCTCATCCTACAATTTTGATTTTCAATTTATCTCTTAGAAAAAAATCACCCCCATCATACCTTTTATACTCGCAAAAACACTCCCTGTGAGGAGTCATATGAAAGGATGCACTCGAGTCGACCAACCATGCCTCATGATCTGCATGTGTGCTTGAAGAAACCAAGTACACATCACCTCCTTCATTTATAGAGGTTTTTTCTTCTATAGAAGAGGCATCATCATATCCCTTCCCTCTCTCAACTCTTTTGCATCTACAATTTTTCTTGTAATTCCCTTCTTTTCCACATCTCCAACATACATTTACAAATTTTCCTAGAGATTTAGATATTCCTCTGGATTTAGATCTCCCACTTGTGGACTTATTTTTTATTTATTTCTTGGGAGATTCCTCTTACAAATAAGGTATTTTTGTTATGGGTTTCCATGTTTTTCTGCCTCATCTCCTTCAACAACAAGGATGAGACCACATCATTGAAACTTAAAGGAGTTGCATTACTACCTATGGACACAACCATACTATCCCACGAGTATGGTAAATATAAAATAATTAGATACACTTATCTTCATTATAAATATCAATATCAATAGATAATAACTAACTTACCACAATATTGAAGGCATTTAGATGCTCCGTTACCGAGTTTCCATCTTTCATCCTCAGGTTGTATAGATTACTCTGTGGGAAAAATTTATTTACTAGGGGCTTATATTGATAAAAATCCCCTAACTTATTGCATAATTCCTTGGATATAGCTTCCCCCGACACATTCAGTGATATTGAATATGAGAGACACAACCAAATTATGCTATTTTCCTTCCAATCCAAAATTTTCTAGTGTTTCATTGACATTCCCATAAGTGCAGTACTTGGATCTAAAATGACCCATTGATCTCTTTCTACCAAAATATCTTCCATCTTGAGCTTCCAAAACTCAAAATTTTTCCCATCAAATTTTTTGATCTCTATTTTTGAACTACTCACCATTTCTTTTCACCATAAAAATTGATACCATGGATCTCCCACTGTAACAAGGTTTATCACAAAACCAAGACAAAACCTTAGTTACAAAGGCACCCCCTAAAGCCAATAACTTCGCGGGTACCAAATGTGAGTTTTAAACCTTTTACATTAATGAAATGCACACATAGATTCTTAATACAGAGAAGAAAACAATTGCAATCACACATATACACAAAGATTTACCCTCGAAACCCAACTAGGAAAACCAACAACTTATTTTAGATTTGCACCTCTAATTCTATTCATCATCAAAATTCATTATTTACAATACAATATATAGGATCCCGCTGCATCCAAAAAACCACTAATACATTGACCTGGATTAGATTAAAACCTTAATTCCTTAACCAAAATTATAAAACCATGGGTTGAAATACTATGTGCCACTAAACTACCTAAGGTAAAAAACATTTCTCGCCAAAGGTGAAAGACCACCCAAACATTTGGTGAATAAACCCTCCAATTTTTTTTCCAGGGGCTCTTCTCCCAAAACCCTTAATAGGGGGACCCACAATCGTGCAAAGAATATAACACATATCCATATGTTAACATTGTTTTTAGTGTACTATAAATGAGGAAAATAATTATTCCATTATATCTAGTGGCCTAAAGAGGAAGTGAAATATTCTATCTGCACAATACCTCCAAATGAATTGGGATTCAATTTCTTGTGATGAATTAAAATGAAATAATGTAGGTATAATACATGAACCAAATTTTGATCTTCCTTGGTAAACTGAGAATAAGATTTTTTTTTTAACAGAAATGGGTATGGATTGTATTAAAAAACAGTGGTAACCACTGGCACAGGTACATCATGAATTTATTTCCTTATATGTAGAAATATATTTAAAATGACACATAAGGCATATATCTCCGATCATATCTGTCAGATCAACATAGCTAGTTCCATGGTAATATTATTGTCCTTGCCTTGCGATTTATCCATACAAGTAGGATCCCTCGGCTTCTAAGGAGAACATATTTCTAATAAGCCCACGGTGTTATGGGATATTAAAACTTTGGGTATTTCCATTGATATACAAGGTCCCTTTTCTCAATCGGGTTGTTGCGTTAGCTACTTTATTTGCTTCTCCATTTATATCCCGCATAATGTGAAAGAATTTGATTTTGTGAAAAGCAGGGAGTAAATTCATGATTTTTCGTATTAGCTGTCAGAGCCCCATGTTGTGGGGCGGGGGCATGGATGTTTAAATCCCAAATGATCACTCGAGAGTCTCCAAAAACAATAACCTCTTTAAATTTCAAAGCCAAAACTTGATAGAGTCCTTGCCAAAGTGCAAGAGATTTAGCGATATTGTTGGTGTCATCTCCAATTCCCCAAGAGAGAGTAAATTTAGTTGTTTCATTAGGGCTTAGGAGAACCCCACCCCCTCCCGCTGCCCCTGGATTCCCCTTAGAAGCTCCATAAAAAAATGAGCGTGTTGATGAAGCGCCTTCCTCCAATATGAAAAGTTAAGAGGGTCCATACAGATTTCCCAACGATCTAGCTGAGAAGAGTAAGTAGAAATAGCACCAGGGGCCTTTGGGGCTAGGCTCAACATCCAATATTCTTCATTAATAGGGAGCAGAGAATTATTCTCTGGAAGAGGAAGAGAGTGAAGAAATTCTCCTAGCAACGCCTTATCTCTGACTACCACCTGAGAAAGAGTGGAGGTTTTTTCTCTGAAGAGGCGAGCGTTTCATTTTAGCAAGAGCAACCAGAAAGTAAATTTCGGAAGAGTCATCCAACATAATTTAAGCATGTCTTTCTTGTGAATGGAAAAGAGGAATAGTTTATACCAGCTATTTAGAAGGGTGGAGATTTTGTCTGGGATAGTTACTTGATTCAACCAAGGAACAAGAGATAAATTCCAAACCTCTTTTGCAAAGGGATAGGTTAGCAGAAGATGATTGGTGGATTCTTCCTGTAGACAACAGAGAGGGCATCTTGTGGGACCTTCCCATCCTTTTTTTTTAATATTATCTTCTGTAAGAATACTGTTGTGGGACAAAGTCCAAATAAAAATGTCTACTTTTGGCATAGTTTTTTCCTTTCAAATACCTTTCCAGAGAATAGGATTGGGAGGAGCACTGGGAAATGCTTTAAACTACTTGTATCCCTGAGCCACTGTGTATTTTCTAGAGTCAACGCTCCAGCCACAAGAATCCTTCGTAAGTGCAGCGATAAGGGATTTGCCTTGAATCCCAGAGAGGAGGAGCAACTCTTCACTACGTAAATGGTTTGGACAGTTCGGTATATTCCACGGTTTCCAGGTTCTTCTTTCATCGTTATTCCATATTGAGATATCCCAAAGCACGGTTAAATTTTGGGAGTGGAGCCACCGTTTAAGATTGGAGGTTCCCAAAAAAGAATCTAGATGCAGATCCCCAAGGATAGAATCCTCCCAGATGTGAATGTTTTTCTCATTCCCAAGAATCCAAGTTATTTCAATCTTGAAGAGGGGGAGAGATTTTTGGAAAATAGTGAAAATTGGAGATCCTTTTGAAGCTTTTGGAGTTGAATCGAAACAGTTTTTCCTTGCCCCTGAGAAGTGATTTTTCCAAAGAACTTGTTTACTCCAAGTTGGTTTCCCTATTACCAAATTCCAAAGGAGTTTATCTCCAGGAGCTATATTTTGAGTCTTGAGATCTCAGATATGAAGTCCCCCTTCTAAGAGTGGCTTGGTTATTTTACTCCAGCTGACCAGCGGAAGTTTGTTTTCATTGTTTTTCCCACATTTCCAAAAAAATTGTCTGAGAAGCGACTCAATCTTGGAGAAGAATCCATCCAGAGCGAGTAATATGGAGCATTGATAGATCATAATGTTGGAGAGAACCAATTTAATGAGAACCAGTTTCCCAACCAAATTTAGCCAAGAAGCTCCCTGCGAGTTAATTTGAGTCTTCAGTTTATCAATGAGAGGAAGCCACTAAGATGAATTTGGGGCATATTTGGAAATGGGTATCCCTAGATATTTAAAATAATCCCACTGATTTTTTCCTTCAATTTCCATAATTCTTGAGAATTCCACCATTTCCCTTGGGGAGCAATTCCAACCAATTTTTTTTCTTTTTCTATAATTGAATTTGTTTCTTGAAGCTTCCTTGTAAAGATCTAACTCTTGTTTGAATTTTCTGGCTATGAGAGTGCTATCTCCTCCCAAGAGAAGCATGTCGTTGAAAAACTGGGAATTATTTCTTTGGCTCCTCTTGTCATTCTGAGTCCCAATAATCTTGATGGAGATGAAAATGCTCCAGCTGAAAGCTAAGAACCAAGGTCTGGATAAAATAGAGAAGAGGTGAAAGAGGGTATCCTTGTCTAAGCCCCCTAGAGGCTTGGAATAAATCTCCAGCATGTCCATTGACCAACGGAGCTATCCAAGGGGATAAAATATAGGCTTTCACCCAATTGATAAATTCAAGGGCGAAGCCAAATCAGAGCATTACCTGAAATAGAAAATCATGACGAACTCTATCAAACACATTAGCCAAATCTAATTTAACAATCATACCTTTTTCTTGCTAGAGAATACTGGTGTGGATGGCTTCCTAGACCAATATAATGTTATTGAGAATCTTCCTCCCTTTGACGAATCCACCTTGATTTTTTGGAATGATTGCTGGTAGGATTCCTTTAATTCGGTTGGCTATCACTTTTGTAATGATTTTGTAACCAATATTGCAGAGTGAAATTGTCCGGAATTGGTCAAAGGAGGTGGCTCATTTCTCTTTAGCAATGAGGGCCAAGAAGGCAGAGTTGGTATTCCCTCCAATCTTATTGCAAGTTTGCGATTTCAGAACCTTCCTATGAATATAGTTTTTAACTGTTTTCCAATAGGATTTGAAGAAACCAACTATGAAACCATCGGGGTCGAGAGCCTTGTTAGGTTCCATTTTGTTTAAAGTTTTTTTAATTTCTCTTCTGGAGACTGGAGGAGTGAGTATCTGGTTGGAGTTTGGATGGATTTTAGAGGGAACCAAGTTTAAAATGTGCTGGCAGTTTTCATTCTGAATATGAGGCTCCTATATATATATTTCTTTGAAGTGATTATGAGCAATTTTTTTTATTCCTTCGAAGTCAGAGACTACCTGGTCTTGAAAATGGATTTCCTTTACAGAGTTAACTTTTTTATGAGATTCACCTCATTTATGGAAATAAGTGGTGTTCCTGTCACCTAATTTTAACCAAAGGCTTATAGAATTTTTCCTCCAATAATCCTCTTCCAATATGCATGCAAAGTGAAGGGTGCACTAACGAGTTGCTTCTTGTTCCAAGTTGTCGGGGGTGATAGAACCTTCTTCCATATTTAGTTGATTTCTTTCCAACTGATGTTGAGCTTCCAATATCTGTTTAATAGGAAATTTCATGGTTTTAACCCACTCTTTGAGAGCTCTTTTGAGCCTACAAAGATTTTCTTCCTAAACAAAGAAGGGGGATCCAGAAATTGGTTTCTTCCACACATTGAGGACTAGCTCTTAGAATCCTTCCCGCTGAATCCAAGAGGGAATAAAACAGAAGGGAATGGGTCCCAGATTTGTGTTTTTGGAGAGTTCAAGAAGAATTTTTTTATGATCAGAGGCACTAAAGGGAAGGATTTTAAAGACAACATTCAGACCTAAGATTAGAAAAGGAGTTGTGGAGCAAGAATATGTCAAGGAGAGCAACTATGTGACCCGATCTGATTCTTTTGTTGGACCAAGTGAATTTTCCATAGGAAGGCTTGATATCATCCATATCCCATTCCAGAATGATATCTTTGACCCATTCACAGATTGGGTCTCTGATTGAAACCCCTTTTTTTCCCCAAGATAGAGCATGACATTGAGATCCTCAGCTAAAACAATATTTCCCAATTGATGGGAGATGAGGGATTCTTTGATAAGGTCCCAACAATTTTTTTTTCCGAGAAAATAACTAGAGCATAAATGTTAAATAAACTCACCTGGTAACCTGAGTTCTTGTGAAGAAGTTGGGTGAGGATCCATTGAGTGCAGGATTCAATGAAAAATAACTCAAATTTAGAAGTGTCCCATAAGGTTCCTATTCCACTGGAGGCTCCTCTAGCATTGACAACTACGCCTTCTATTTTTTTCCAAAATTTTTGGCTAGTGAGGAGAATGTCTTGTTCCTCCATTTTGGTCTCCTTGATTAGCAGGATATCTAGATTTGAAGTGTGAATCAAATCTTTCACCGCGTCTTCTTGAATTTTTCTCCCTAATCCTCTACAATTCCAGGAGACAACCTTCATTACTTACTTCTGGGGTTTGTAAAGCCCCCCTTAGAGGGATTCCCTTGATGCTTGACACTTATTTTGTTTTTTAACATTTTGTCCAATGTTGGTTGAGATCCTTGAACAATGTCCTTGTAGGTGGTTGTTTCCCTCCTTTCTTTTTCCTTATTTTGACCTCTGGTAAAACAATTTGGGGATGTTTGGGAGATGTCAAATTCATCCTCCTCTTCTTCCGAGCTTTCGGCCTCTTTTCCTACCTCCTATTCTTTAGATACATCTCTTGAGTCTTGGAGAGGAAGAAGATCATTTCCCTCCGACCCTTTCCCTTCTAGATTGGATTGGCATTCAACAACGCTTTCATTAGGGTCCTTTGCTTCAACTTCTATATCCCCAAGGCCAGAGAAACTATTTTCAGTTTCCATCATGGTTTTCTGAGTCTCCTTGTTCTTACTTGGATTTTCCAAGTTTGGATTAGGGGTTTTACCTTCCCTTCTGGAGTTTGTTTTGGGATTTGTCTTTGGGCGATTGGGTTGCTGCCACCCTTCCCCTTTCTCCTTCTTCTGTTGAGTGGGAAATTTTTTTGGACAGTTCTTTTGGAAATGCCCATATTTATGGCAGCCTATGCACTTGAAAGGCAGTTGTTCGTAGTCCAATTTTTGAAAGTGCTTCCATTCCCCTATAGTTAACTTGATGTCTTCTGGGATACCAACTTCAAGATCTAATTCCACATATATCCGAGTGAAAGGGTACTAGTCCTTGGGATCTTCCTTATCGATGTAATGTCCCAATCCATTTCCGATTGATTGCAGTGATTCCAGATTCCAACATTGAATCGACATATTGGGTAAACGAACCTAGACCAGGACTGCTTTTGGAACATCCACTGCCGTATCAAAATATGGCATCCTTATATTGAGGTATAGGCCTTGTGAACCCATTAAGTATGGCCCATTTCTAAAAATCAGGTCACGATCATCTTTGGAAATGAACTCGAACCGGAAAAATCCTCTTGCAACTGCATAAGAGGTAACACTGTTAGAGATAAGGGGTCTCCGGTATTTTTGGACCCAGTTATTAGTTGATCGCAATGAGGGCCAGAGCGTTGTTAACTGTCTAACCAAATCCCGATCTTCTAGATAAACTGCGATATGCATAGGTTGATCTGACAAAAGTACAATTTCTAGGACGTCATCAATATTTTGATGAATTTTGGAGGGGATCCCGTTGAATATTTCTGCCCTTGTGCATTGATGAGGTTCCTGAAGTCATCAACATCAAAAGTAGGGGGAGGTGGTGGGTCACCGCCTCCATATGAACTCATGGATATGCGCAATGAACCCTGTAGAAAGACGTCTGATGCTCACTCTTGATCGCCCGCTACTCCAATCCAAATCCAATAATTCCAATTTTTGATGCAAATATACGGTACACTAAGAATACGATTTTAAGAGCAATTATGGAGTCAATAAGTTCCATGGTGTTCTTGCAACTAAATATTTTATTTGGAAAGATAACTACTGCTCTTCAAGGAAAACTACATATGTAAGCAATGGACATCTAAGAGTGATAGCCATATGGGCTATGCCATATAATTGTTGTTTTTCTTGTTTCAAATTTTGCACTTCATTAACTAATTCTTGGATCTTTTGATCCTCCTTTTCTTTTGTCCACCAAAATTCCCACTTCTCTCTAGTATGTTCATAAAAAAAACCCATTGTTCTCACATGTGATGAATGGTTTGACAATGTTATTACAATGAAAAAACCTTTTTACCAAAATATTCCACAACTTTTTTCCATTTCTCCACTTTATCCTTAAGAGGAAAAAATTCTACAAGATTCATCATA
>JASDQU010739427.1:133566-146802 GCA_032191745.1 Picea mariana | reverse complement strand
TCTTCTGTGTATATAATATTTTCTTCTATTGTTATGTTCTTCTTTGACATTATTGTCCTCATCATCACTGTATTCCCTTTTTTCACATGGACATTTAGCAGTGAAATGTTGTATTCTACCACAATTAAAACACATGAAGGGTAACTTACCTTGTGTTTGCCAGATCCTTTTTTTTTATATTTCTCACAAATTATGCTTCTTCTATATCTGATTCATAGCTGGAAGGATCACAAAATTTATGTTCTTTTTTCTTCTTTTATGCTTTGAAAACATCTTCCTTCTGTGCTGACTTTTCTTTTTCTGTCCTCATCTGATATGCAGTGAGAATCCCATGTAGCTCATCCATCATTAGTTTCTCCAGATCCTTCATTTATTCAATGGAAAAGACCTTTGCATCAAATATTAAGTGGAGATACCTGAGAATCTTTTGCACAATCACTGATTCTTCAACCTCCTCACCAAGTCCTCTAATGGCGTTGACAATTTCATCCACTTAAAGAAAATAGGCTGCAACATTTTCTTCGTCTTCCATTTTCATACTCTCGAAATGTCTTACATGAGTTTGGATATTTTCCTTCTTCACCTTGTCATCGCCTTCATAGATGTTTTGAAGTTTTTCCCAAATATGTTTTGTTGATTTACAATGCATCACCTTGAAATTTTTTGATTCTGATAGACCACTCAATACAACATTCATGGATTTTGTATAATGGTCGCTAGCCTTCTTCCCGATCGCGTCTGTTGGTAGAATTATTGGGACTATATAATGAGTCACAAATGATTTCCAAATATCAAACCTAAGAGCCATTAGATAAGTCTTCATTTTTATACTCTAGAATGCATAGATTGTTCCATCAAACAATGGAGCCTTGTTTGTGGAGAAACCTTCTTGACAAGCCATATGTGCTCTTGAGATCTAACTTCCAGCAATTAGACCATTCCCAAAGGAACTTTCTATAATGCCAATTGTGGAACTTATGCTTATACTGAGAGGGAGGAGGGGTTGAATCAATATAAGATACTTTTAATTTATTTAAACATTCATTAATCATTCATTAGTTGAGAAACAATAATCACATATAAACTCAAATCACAATGCACATAGTTTAATATGGAAACCTAGTCGGGAGAAAAACATAAAAATTATCTTTATGAATTCATGTAGGCACTAACCTTATGTTACAAATATTGTAGGCACCAGCCTACTGGAGACACCAATCTCCTTAAATGAGCACCAACTTAGCAAGATGTAGGAACCAACCTATTGGAGACACCAATCTCCTCAACTGAGCACTAACTCGGAAACACATGTAGGGACCAACCTAATATTACAATATTTGCAAGCACCAACATGATGAAGACACCAATACCCTCACCTAAGCACCAAATAAACAAGATATCTATAGACAAAAACCCGATATCTTCATACACAAAGTACTTTTGACTTCACCTGCATGCTTCATTCCATAGACAATCCTTCAAACCCTACCAAGTCTCATAGAATCATCCCTAGAATGTAATCAATGACAGAAACATTCATTGAAATAAACATCACAACCTAAAAATAGTGCACATGACAACATCATAGACCTACAGTCCTTCATAGCGCACCTTGAGAAAAAGAAAGACCTCAAGAAAATCCCTTAGACTTCTCTTACACACCAGAAAGACACCCCAACACCTTTACCACACCTCAGATCACTTTTGTGCACCTTTGAATTGATATCTTGCTTGGTTTCACTACTAATGTGAAAATATATTATGTATTTATAGTAATTTTGTCCCCACTTTCAGGTCCGACCTGTAAAGAGTGGTTGAGCCAACCTCAATTTTCTAGCTGGGTTGTCGAACGAAAAAATTGATATCTCCTCATTCGAAGGGAGTTATAAGGAATGACATATATCATTGGAAAGGTATCAAAATAATATTTCCAACCATATAACTTGTGCTCCCATTTAAGCTAGGTATGTAGGGTAAAAATTCCTTCAAATATAAGGTATCCAAACTGATAATAAAAAATCCAAAAGTAATACTTTCACAATCTCCATCTTGTAATCTTTATCTTGGACATCTCTAGGATTATAATATTTATCTTGGACATCTATAGGTTCCCCTTGTCTTTGACATCAATGAGAATAATATTTCCAACACCAACAACCTATTTTAGAGCCACACCTCTAATTCTTTTCATCATCAAACTTCCTTGTTTACAATACAATATATACGATCCCACAACATCCCAAACAAACCTAACCCATTAACCTAGATTATATTACAACCTTAATTACTTAACTAGAATTAGAAAACCATGGGTTGGAATACCATGCACCACTAAATTTCCAAGGTTGAAAAACCGATCTCGCCAAAGGAGAAAGACCACCCTAAATTTTGGCAAATAAATCCCCGTTTTTTTTTTTCGAGGGGTTAGGGGGACCCAAATTCATGTAAAAAATATAACACATACCTAAAATTCTTCCACTTGTTTTTTTCTTTGCATACAAGGGTCATAGGATTTCACGATCAACAATTTGGGGGATAAATTCCCATCGATTCTCTACATAAAGAGACCTTCTCAGTGCTCACATACTTTGTTAATGAATCTGCAACATTCTCCAAAGTGTCCACCTTCACCGGTAGCACCTTCTTCTATTCAACCATGTCTCTGACAAAATGATATTAAACATTGATATGATTTTTCTTAGAATGATAAACTAGATTGCTCGCCAGGAATATTTCACTCCGACTATCACAATATATCCTTACATCTTGTTGTACCATTTTAATACTTGAACACAATCTCTGTAACCATACGACTTCCTTGCTTGCATGAGAGACTGACATGTATTCATATTCTATAGTTGAGAGTGCCACTACAGATTGTATTTTTCTCATCCTCTTACATGAGACATGTCCTCTTCCTCTTCCCGTGTCTTTGGACACTAATCTACATATAAATTTACCCCTACAGGAATAAGGACCTTGACAAGTTCACATTCCTACATATTAAACCTTTGCAATATTGACTCGACATGTTTTATCTAGTTCAACCAAAGTTTCCTATTTTCCCAATTTCTTTAGTTTCCAGGCCCAAAATAAAATTTGTAACACCAAGATATTTCATGTCAAATTTCGAGGACAACTGAGTTTTCACATCTTGGATAATTTCCTTGCCGTTTTCTATCAACAACATATCATCCACACAAGATCAAATAAATAATACGATCACCTACTAATTTGAAATACACACACTGATCGTATTTTCTTCTTGTGAATCCAAGTCTCAATATATAAGTCTCAAATTTTTGATACCACATCCTTGGTGATTTATTTAACCCATATATGGAATTTTTCAACATGTGTACCAACTCTTTCTTTCCCTTCACTGCAAAGCATTCTGACTGCTTCATGTGGATTTCTTCTTCCAGATCCCCATGTAGGAATGTTGTTTTCACATCCATATATTCTACTTCAAAATAAAAAGCGACAACAATAGGTAAATGGAATCTAATAGAATTTAACTTGGAAACAAAATAAAAATTTTCACCAAAGTCAATTCCTTCTACCTAGGAATAACCTTTTTCTACCAACCGAGCTTTATATTTCTCCACTTTTCCTTTTTCATTCAACTTCTTCTTAAACACCCATTTACTGCCAATGGGATTTCTTCTAGTCAGCAACTCCACTAGATCCCAAGCCCTCATTCTTGTCCAAGGCCGCCATTTCTTCAACCAGGGCCTTTTTCCATAGTTTTCCATCCTCTAAATCCAGTGCCTCCCTAACAATTCTAGGATCATCATCAGTAATAAACAAAGAAAAATTTGAATGGAAATTAGGTGGAGTATACTTTTTTGATTGCCTTCTTTCCTGATCTGATCTCCTCAATACTAAAATATGAGGCTCTTCTTCTTCTAATTCCTATTCTTCTATAGATTATGATTCATTATTCTTCAATTCAAACTCTATTTTCTCTAGTTATTCCTCCCTTGGTAGGAATTTTTGTTTAATAAAATATTTGATTTCTCTAAATACCACATCTTGGCTATACACTACCTTCTTAGTTTCTAGGTTCCAAAGGTTATAACCTTTTAGACCATCTTTATATCCAAAAAAGATACGCTTTTCATCTTTTTTATCCAACTTAATCCTATTTTCCTATGTGTCAGAGAAGGTTTATTACCATTCCATACCTCCAATGGAGTCATGTCATCCAACATTGATGAGGGTGATTGATTTACCAGGTAACATGAAGTTTCCATTGCCTCTTCTTAGAATTCCCATCCCAACCCGAAACCACTGAGCATGATCCTTGCTCTTTCCATCAACATTCCGTCCATCCTTTATGCAACTCCATTTTGTTGAGGTCTGTATGGATTAGTATTCTACCTTTCTATATTGTATTTCTTACAGAATGCCATATATTCATTCCCACAAAATTATCCACCATTATCCATCCTTAGCACCTTAATTTATTTCTTTTTCTAATTTTCCACAAGAGCCTTAAACTCTTTAAAATTTTCAAAGACTTCAGATTACTCCCGAGCAATTAAATCCATGTATTCCTCAAAAAGTCATCTATAAATGAGACCTAGTACACAAATTTACATAGTGATGGAATTTTCATAGGTCCAAACACATCACTTTGCACTAACTATAAAACCCCCCCTACCCTCATAACACCAGAGAGAATATTATCTGATTATGCTTCCCATACAAGAATTGCTCACATAAATCAATATCTAGAGAGAAATTTGACATACCTTCAACCATACCTTTACCATGTAGTACTCGAAGCCCCTTCTCTCTGATAGTCCCTAGTTTTTTATGCCACAACATAGTCATTTCTCCAGAGACTGAAGAATATTTTCCTTCTTCAAATCCAATCTCAGGAATGATGAAACTATTGCAACCATCACTAATAGTGATTCCTAGCATCTTATACAGAGTTACAATATGAACTTCCCTCAACAACACCATTTCTCCTCGAACCATTCTACTTGTTTCCTTTTCAAACACTATTTTTACAACTGTATCATCCATCGCTTGCAAAAATCAAATTTCTGGCCAATCCTGGGATGTGCAGAACACTGAGCAGTGTTTTAATCCTACCATCCACAATCTTCAACTTGAATTTTCCTCATCCTACAATTTTGATTTTCAAGTTATCTCTTAGAAAAAAATCACCCCCATCATACCTTTTATACTCGCAAAAACACTCCCTGTGAGGAGTCATATGAAAGGATGCACTCGAGTCGACCAACCATGCCTCATGATCTACATGTGTGATTGAAGAAGCCAAGTACACATCCCGTCCTTCATTTATAGAGGTTTTGTCTTCTATAGAAGAGGCATCATCATATCCCTTCCCTCTCTCAACTCTTTTGCATCTACAATTTTTCTTGTAATTCCCTTCTTTTCCACATCTTCAACATACATTTACGAATTTTCCTAGAGATTTAGATCTTCCTCTGGATTTAGATCTCCCACTTGTGGACTTATTTTTTATTTATTTCTTGGGAGATTCCTCTTACAAATAAGGTATTTTTGTTATGGGTTTCCATGTTTTTTTGCCTCATCTCCTTCAACAACAAGGATGAGACCACATCATTGAAACTTAAAGGAGTTGCATTACTACCTATGGCCACAACCAGACTATCCCACGAGTATGGTAAATATAAAAATAATTAGATACACTTATCTTCATTATAAATATCAATATCAATAGATAATAACTAACTTACCACAGTATTGAAGGCGTTTAGATGCTCCGTTATCGAGTCTCCATCTTTCATCCTCAGGTTGTATAGATTACTCTGTGGGAAAAACTTATTTACTAGGGGCTTATATTGATAAAAATCCCCTAACTTATTGCATAATTCCTTGGATATAGCTTCCCCCGACACATTCAGTGATATTGAATATGAGAGACACAACCAAATTATGCTATTTTCCTTCCAATCCAAAATTTTCTAGTGTTTCATTGACATTCCCATAAGTGCAGTACTTGGATCTAAAATGACCCATTGATCTCTTTCTACCAAAATATCTTCCATCTTGAGCTTCCAAAACTCAAAATTTTTCCCATCAAATTTTTTGATCTCTATTTTTGAACTACTCACCATTTCTTTTCACCATAAAAATTGATACCATGGATCTCCCACTGTAACAAGGTTTATCACAAAACCAAGACAAAACCTTAGTTACAAAGGCACCCCCTAAAGCCAATAACTTCGCGGGTACCAAATGTGAGTTTTAAACCTTTTACATTAATGAAATGCACACATAGATTCTTAATACAGAGAAGAAAACAATTGCAATCACACATATACACAAAGATTTACCCTCGAAACCCAACTAGGAAAACCAACAACTTATTTTAGATTTGCACCTCTAATTCTATTCATCATCAAAATTCATTATTTACAATACAATATATAGGATCCCGCTGCATCCAAAAAACCACTAATACATTGACCTGGATTAGATTAAAACCTTAATTCCTTAACCAAAATTATAAAACCATGGGTTGAAATACTATGTGCCACTAAACTACCTAAGGTAAAAAACATTTCTCGCCAAAGGTGAAAGACCACCCAAACATTTGGTGAATAAACCCTCCAATTTTTTTTCCAGGGGCTCTTCTCCCAAAACCCTTAATAGGGGGACCCACAATCGTGCAAAGAATATAACACATATCCATATGTTAACATTGTTTTTAGTGTACTATAAATGAGGAAAATAATTATTCCATTATATCTAGTGGCCTAAAGAGGAAGTGAAATATTCTATCTGCACAATACCTCCAAATGAATTGGGATTCAATTTCTTGTGATGAATTAAAATGAAATAATGTAGGTATAATACATGAACCAAATTTTGATCTTCCTTGGTAAACTGAGAATAAGATTTTTTTTTTAACAGAAATGGGTATGGATTGTATTAAAAAACAGTGGTAACCACTGGCACAGGTACATCATGAATTTATTTCCTTATATGTAGAAATATATTTAAAATGACACATAAGGCATATATCTCCGATCATATCTGTCAGATCAACATAGCTAGTTCCATGGTAATATTATTGTCCTTGCCTTGCGATTTATCCATACAAGTAGGATCCCTCGGCTTCTAAGGAGAACATATTTCTAATAAGCCCACGGTGTTATGGGATATTAAAACTTTGGGTATTTCCATTGATATACAAGGTCCCTTTTCTCAATCGGGTTGTTGCGTTAGCTACTTTATTTGCTTCTCCATTTATATCCCGCATAATGTGAAAGAATTTGATTTTGTGAAAAGCAGGGAGTAAATTCATGATTTTTCGTATTAGCTGTCAGAGCCCCATGTTGTGGGGCGGGGGCATGGATGTTTAAATCCCAAATGATCACTCGAGAGTCTCCAAAAACAATAACCTCTTTAAATTTCAAAGCCAAAACTTGATAGAGTCCTTGCCAAAGTGCAAGAGATTTAGCGATATTGTTGGTGTCATCTCCAATTCCCCAAGAGAGAGTAAATTTAGTTGTTTCATTAGGGCTTAGGAGAACCCCACCCCCTCCCGCTGCCCCTGGATTCCCCTTAGAAGCTCCATAAAAAAATGAGCGTGTTGATGAAGCGCCTTCCTCCAATATGAAAAGTTAAGAGGGTCCATACAGATTTCCCAACGATCTAGCTGAGAAGAGTAAGTAGAAATAGCACCAGGGGCCTTTGGGGCTAGGCTCAACATCCAATATTCTTCATTAATAGGGAGCAGAGAATTATTCTCTGGAAGAGGAAGAGAGTGAAGAAATTCTCCTAGCAACGCCTTATCTCTGACTACCACCTGAGAAAGAGTGGAGGTTTTTTCTCTGAAGAGGCGAGCGTTTCATTTTAGCAAGAGCAACCAGAAAGTAAATTTCGGAAGAGTCATCCAACATAATTTAAGCATGTCTTTCTTGTGAATGGAAAAGAGGAATAGTTTATACCAGCTATTTAGAAGGGTGGAGATTTTGTCTGGGATAGTTACTTGATTCAACCAAGGAACAAGAGATAAATTCCAAACCTCTTTTGCAAAGGGATAGGTTAGCAGAAGATGATTGGTGGATTCTTCCTGTAGACAACAGAGAGGGCATCTTGTGGGACCTTCCCATCCTTTTTTTTTAATATTATCTTCTGTAAGAATACTGTTGTGGGACAAAGTCCAAATAAAAATGTCTACTTTTGGCATAGTTTTTTCCTTTCAAATACCTTTCCAGAGAATAGGATTGGGAGGAGCACTGGGAAATGCTTTAAACTACTTGTATCCCTGAGCCACTGTGTATTTTCTAGAGTCAACGCTCCAGCCACAAGAATCCTTCGTAAGTGCAGCGATAAGGGATTTGCCTTGAATCCCAGAGAGGAGGAGCAACTCTTCACTACGTAAATGGTTTGGACAGTTCGGTATATTCCACGGTTTCCAGGTTCTTCTTTCATCGTTATTCCATATTGAGATATCCCAAAGCACGGTTAAATTTTGGGAGTGGAGCCACCGTTTAAGATTGGAGGTTCCCAAAAAAGAATCTAGATGCAGATCCCCAAGGATAGAATCCTCCCAGATGTGAATGTTTTTCTCATTCCCAAGAATCCAAGTTATTTCAATCTTGAAGAGGGGGAGAGATTTTTGGAAAATAGTGAAAATTGGAGATCCTTTTGAAGCTTTTGGAGTTGAATCGAAACAGTTTTTCCTTGCCCCTGAGAAGTGATTTTTCCAAAGAACTTGTTTACTCCAAGTTGGTTTCCCTATTACCAAATTCCAAAGGAGTTTATCTCCAGGAGCTATATTTTGAGTCTTGAGATCTCAGATATGAAGTCCCCCTTCTAAGAGTGGCTTGGTTATTTTACTCCAGCTGACCAGCGGAAGTTTGTTTTCATTGTTTTTCCCACATTTCCAAAAAAATTGTCTGAGAAGCGACTCAATCTTGGAGAAGAATCCATCCAGAGCGAGTAATATGGAGCATTGATAGATCATAATGTTGGAGAGAACCAATTTAATGAGAACCAGTTTCCCAACCAAATTTAGCCAAGAAGCTCCCTGCGAGTTAATTTGAGTCTTCAGTTTATCAATGAGAGGAAGCCACTAAGATGAATTTGGGGCATATTTGGAAATGGGTATCCCTAGATATTTAAAATAATCCCACTGATTTTTTCCTTCAATTTCCATAATTCTTGAGAATTCCACCATTTCCCTTGGGGAGCAATTCCAACCAATTTTTTTTCTTTTTCTATAATTGAATTTGTTTCTTGAAGCTTCCTTGTAAAGATCTAACTCTTGTTTGAATTTTCTGGCTATGAGAGTGCTATCTCCTCCCAAGAGAAGCATGTCGTTGAAAAACTGGGAATTATTTCTTTGGCTCCTCTTGTCATTCTGAGTCCCAATAATCTTGATGGAGATGAAAATGCTCCAGCTGAAAGCTAAGAACCAAGGTCTGGATAAAATAGAGAAGAGGTGAAAGAGGGTATCCTTGTCTAAGCCCCCTAGAGGCTTGGAATAAATCTCCAGCATGTCCATTGACCAACGGAGCTATCCAAGGGGATAAAATATAGGCTTTCACCCAATTGATAAATTCAAGGGCGAAGCCAAATCAGAGCATTACCTGAAATAGAAAATCATGACGAACTCTATCAAACACATTAGCCAAATCTAATTTAACAATCATACCTTTTTCTTGCTAGAGAATACTGGTGTGGATGGCTTCCTAGACCAATATAATGTTATTGAGAATCTTCCTCCCTTTGACGAATCCACCTTGATTTTTTGGAATGATTGCTGGTAGGATTCCTTTAATTCGGTTGGCTATCACTTTTGTAATGATTTTGTAACCAATATTGCAGAGTGAAATTGTCCGGAATTGGTCAAAGGAGGTGGCTCATTTCTCTTTAGCAATGAGGGCCAAGAAGGCAGAGTTGGTATTCCCTCCAATCTTATTGCAAGTTTGCGATTTCAGAACCTTCCTATGAATATAGTTTTTAACTGTTTTCCAATAGGATTTGAAGAAACCAACTATGAAACCATCGGGGTCGAGAGCCTTGTTAGGTTCCATTTTGTTTAAAGTTTTTTTAATTTCTCTTCTGGAGACTGGAGGAGTGAGTATCTGGTTGGAGTTTGGATGGATTTTAGAGGGAACCAAGTTTAAAATGTGCTGGCAGTTTTCATTCTGAATATGAGGCTCCTATATATATATTTCTTTGAAGTGATTATGAGCAATTTTTTTTATTCCTTCGAAGTCAGAGACTACCTGGTCTTGAAAATGGATTTCCTTTACAGAGTTAACTTTTTTATGAGATTCACCTCATTTATGGAAATAAGTGGTGTTCCTGTCACCTAATTTTAACCAAAGGCTTATAGAATTTTTCCTCCAATAATCCTCTTCCAATATGCATGCAAAGTGAAGGGTGCACTAACGAGTTGCTTCTTGTTCCAAGTTGTCGGGGGTGATAGAACCTTCTTCCATATTTAGTTGATTTCTTTCCAACTGATGTTGAGCTTCCAATATCTGTTTAATAGGAAATTTCATGGTTTTAACCCACTCTTTGAGAGCTCTTTTGAGCCTACAAAGATTTTCTTCCTAAACAAAGAAGGGGGATCCAGAAATTGGTTTCTTCCACACATTGAGGACTAGCTCTTAGAATCCTTCCCGCTGAATCCAAGAGGGAATAAAACAGAAGGGAATGGGTCCCAGATTTGTGTTTTTGGAGAGTTCAAGAAGAATTTTTTTATGATCAGAGGCACTAAAGGGAAGGATTTTAAAGACAACATTCAGACCTAAGATTAGAAAAGGAGTTGTGGAGCAAGAATATGTCAAGGAGAGCAACTATGTGACCCGATCTGATTCTTTTGTTGGACCAAGTGAATTTTCCATAGGAAGGCTTGATATCATCCATATCCCATTCCAGAATGATATCTTTGACCCATTCACAGATTGGGTCTCTGATTGAAACCCCTTTTTTTCCCCAAGATAGAGCATGACATTGAGATCCTCAGCTAAAACAATATTTCCCAATTGATGGGAGATGAGGGATTCTTTGATAAGGTCCCAACAATTTTTTTTTCCGAGAAAATAACTAGAGCATAAATGTTAAATAAACTCACCTGGTAACCTGAGTTCTTGTGAAGAAGTTGGGTGAGGATCCATTGAGTGCAGGATTCAATGAAAAATAACTCAAATTTAGAAGTGTCCCATAAGGTTCCTATTCCACTGGAGGCTCCTCTAGCATTGACAACTACGCCTTCTATTTTTTTCCAAAATTTTTGGCTAGTGAGGAGAATGTCTTGTTCCTCCATTTTGGTCTCCTTGATTAGCAGGATATCTAGATTTGAAGTGTGAATCAAATCTTTCACCGCGTCTTCTTGAATTTTTCTCCCTAATCCTCTACAATTCCAGGAGACAACCTTCATTACTTACTTCTGGGGTTTGTAAAGCCCCCCTTAGAGGGATTCCCTTGATGCTTGACACTTATTTTGTTTTTTAACATTTTGTCCAATGTTGGTTGAGATCCTTGAACAATGTCCTTGTAGGTGGTTGTTTCCCTCCTTTCTTTTTCCTTATTTTGACCTCTGGTAAAACAATTTGGGGATGTTTGGGAGATGTCAAATTCATCCTCCTCTTCTTCCGAGCTTTCGGCCTCTTTTCCTACCTCCTATTCTTTAGATACATCTCTTGAGTCTTGGAGAGGAAGAAGATCATTTCCCTCCGACCCTTTCCCTTCTAGATTGGATTGGCATTCAACAACGCTTTCATTAGGGTCCTTTGCTTCAACTTCTATATCCCCAAGGCCAGAGAAACTATTTTCAGTTTCCATCATGGTTTTCTGAGTCTCCTTGTTCTTACTTGGATTTTCCAAGTTTGGATTAGGGGTTTTACCTTCCCTTCTGGAGTTTGTTTTGGGATTTGTCTTTGGGCGATTGGGTTGCTGCCACCCTTCCCCTTTCTCCTTCTTCTGTTGAGTGGGAAATTTTTTTGGACAGTTCTTTTGGAAATGCCCATATTTATGGCAGCCTATGCACTTGAAAGGCAGTTGTTCGTAGTCCAATTTTTGAAAGTGCTTCCATTCCCCTATAGTTAACTTGATGTCTTCTGGGATACCAACTTCAAGATCTAATTCCACATATATCCGAGTGAAAGGGTACTAGTCCTTGGGATCTTCCTTATCGATGTAATGTCCCAATCCATTTCCGATTGATTGCAGTGATTCCAGATTCCAACATTGAATCGACATATTGGGTAAACGAACCTAGACCAGGACTGCTTTTGGAACATCCACTGCCGTATCAAAATATGGCATCCTTATATTGAGGTATAGGCCTTGTGAACCCATTAAGTATGGCCCATTTCTAAAAATCAGGTCACGATCATCTTTGGAAATGAACTCGAACCGGAAAAATCCTCTTGCAACTGCATAAGAGGTAACACTGTTAGAGATAAGGGGTCTCCGGTATTTTTGGACCCAGTTATTAGTTGATCGCAATGAGGGCCAGAGCGTTGTTAACTGTCTAACCAAATCCCGATCTTCTAGATAAACTGCGATATGCATAGGTTGATCTGACAAAAGTACAATTTCTAGGACGTCATCAATATTTTGATGAATTTTGGAGGGGATCCCGTTGAATATTTCTGCCCTTGTGCATTGATGAGGTTCCTGAAGTCATCAACATCAAAAGTAGGGGGAGGTGGTGGGTCACCGCCTCCATATGAACTCATGGATATGCGCAATGAACCCTGTAGAAAGACGTCTGATGCTCACTCTTGATCGCCCGCTACTCCAATCCAAATCCAATAATTCCAATTTTTGATGCAAATATACGGTACACTAAGAATACGATTTTAAGAGCAATTATGGAGTCAATAAGTTCCATGGTGTTCTTGCAACTAAATATTTTATTTGGAAAGATAACTACTGCTCTTCAAGGAAAACTACATATGTAAGCAATGGACATCTAAGAGTGATAGCCATATGGGCTATGCCATATAATTGTTGTTTTTCTTGTTTCAAATTTTGCACTTCATTAACTAATTCTTGGATCTTTTGATCCTCCTTTTCTTTTGTCCACCAAAATTCCCACTTCTCTCTAGTATGTTCATAAAAAAAACCCATTGTTCTCACATGTGATGAATGGTTTGACAATGTTATTACAATGAAAAAACCTTTTTACCAAAATATTCCACAACTTTTTTCCATTTCTCCACTTTATCCTTAAGAGGAAAAAATTCTACAAGATTCATCATA
>JASDQU010739427.1:119114-129739 GCA_032191745.1 Picea mariana | reverse complement strand
TCTGCGCACTTCTTGCAGCAGTATTCTTCAATCTCCTCGACTCAGATTGACAACTGAGACTTCTTCTTCAGCCTGCGCCTCCCTTGCACGGCTTCAAAAACCCAAATCAACTTCTGGGTGAATGAGAACAAAATTTAAACTACTGAGCCTTCATCGACGCACTCCTTGCGGATGAATTCAACTGCACACCTTGCAGGAATCTCCTGGCTCAGATAGAGAAACAATTGAAACTCATTCCATCTCTCCTGTTGACTTTAGTTTCAAACATGAAACCACATGCACAACATATACAAAGCAAATTCATATCCATAAAAGAAAACATTCATAAGCACATGAACAATATACACAGAGAATCAACACCAGACATGAGTTTGAATAAGAACTCTCTTCTTATTAATTCAAAATGCCTGTACATAGGTGTTTTTCATACAATATTCTCTGCTTGCTCTTCTCTTCTTGCTCCTGAATGCTTGATAATAATACAATGATACAATGAGGGTGTCTATATCCGTTTTCGCTCTCGAATCTCTAAACTGTCTAATCTAGACTTAAATCCTATCTACCTGCATTAACTAAAGTAAATGCCTCCTATCTACTTCAGACAAGAGTGTAAGGCTCGAGGTCTGATACAATACAACAGGCGCTCCTTCATAAATGTTTCATTGAAGGATATGGCACTTCATCTTTAATGAAAATTCAAAAAAAAAGTTATCAAGCTTATATGTCATGTGTTTAAAAACACATGCGCTGGCTCCACGCTTGCTTTGGTAGTCACGATGCTCCTGCATCACTTTCACCCAATTGATAAATTCAAGGGCGAAGCCAAATAAGAGCATTACCTGAAATAAAAAAATCACGACGAACTCTATCAAACACATTAGCCAAATCTAATTTGACAATCATACCTTTTTCTTGCCAGAGAATACTGGTGTGTATGGCTTCCTAGACCAATATAAGGTTATCGAGAATCTTCCTCCCTTTGACGAATCCACCTTGATTTTTTGGAATGATTGCTGGTAGGATTCCTTTAATTCGATTGGCTATCACTTTTGTAATGATTTTGTAACCAATATTGTAGAGTCAAATTGTCCAGAATTGGTCAAAGGAGGTGGCTCATTTCTCTTTGGCAATGAGGGCCAAGAAGGCAGAGTTGGTATTCCCTCCGATCTTATTGCAAGTTTGTGATTTCAGAACCTTCCTATGAATATAGTTTTTATCTATTTTCCAATAGGATTTGAGGAAACCAACTATGAAACCATCGGGGCCGAGAGCCTTGTTAGGTTCCATTTTGTTTAAAGTTTTTTTAATTTCTCTTCTGGAGACTGGAGGAGTGAGTATCTGGTTGGAGTTTGGATGGATTTTAGAGGGAACCAAGTTTAAAATGTGCTAGCAGTTTTCATTATGAATATGAGGCTCCTATATATATATTTCTTTGATGTGATTACGAGCAATTTTTTTTATTCCTTCGAAGTCAAAGACTACCTGGTCTTGAAAATGGATTTCCTTTACAGAGTTAACTTTTTTATGAGCTTCAACTCATTTATGGAAATAAGTGGTGTTCCTGTCACCTAATTTTAACCAGAGGCTTATAGAATTTTTCCTCCAATAATCCTCTTCCAATATGCATGCAAAGTGAAGGGTGCGCTAACGAGTTGCTTCTTGTTCCAAGTTGTCGGGGGTGATAGAACCTTCTTCCATATTTAGTTGATTTCTTTCCAACTGATGTTGAGCTTCCAATCTATGTTTAATAGGAGATTTCATGGTTTTAACCCACTCTTTGAGAGCTCTTTTGAGCCTACAAATATTTTCTTCCTAGACAAAGAATGGGGGATCCAAAACCGGTTTCTTCCACACGTTGAGGACTAGATCTTAGAATCCTTCCCACTGAATCCAAGAGGGGATAAAACAGAAGGGAATGGGTCCTAGATTTGTGTCTTTGGAGAGTTCAAGAAGAATTGTTTTCTGATCAGAGGCACTGAAGGGAAGGCTTTTAAAGACAACATTCAGACCTAAGATTAGAAAAGGAGTTGTGGACCAAGAATCTGTCAAGGAGAGCAACTATGTGACCCGATCTGATTCTTTTGTTGGACCAAGTGAATTTTCCATAGGAAGGCTTGATATCATCCATATCCCATTCTAGAATGATATCTTTGGCCCATTCACGGATTGGGTCTCTGATTGAAACCCCTTTTTTTCCCCAAGAGAGAGCATGACATTGAGATCCTCAGCTAAAACAATATTTCCCAATTGATGGGAGATGAGGGATTCTTTGATAAGGTCCCAACATTTTTTTTTTCCGAGAAAATAACTAGAGCATAAATGTTAAATAAACTCACCTAGTAACCTGAGTTCTTGTGAAGAAGTTGGGTGAGGATCCATTGAGTGCAAGATTCAATGAAAAATAACTCAAATTTAGAAGCGTCCCATAAGGTTCCTATTCCACTGGAGGCTCCTCTAGAACTGACAACTACACCTTCTCTTTTTTTCCAAAATTTTTGGCTAGTGAGGAGAACGTCTTGTTCCTCCATTTTGGTCTCCTTGATTAGCAGGATATCTAGATTTGAAGTGTGAATCAAATCTTTCACCGCGTCTTCTTGAACTTTTCTCCCTAATCCTCTACAATTCCAGGAGACAACCTTCATTACTTACTTTTGGGGTTTGTAAATCCCCCCTTAGAGGGATTCCCTTGATGCCTGACACTTATTTTGTTTTTTAACATTTTTTCCAATGTTGGTTGAGATCCTTGAACGATGTCCTTGTAGGTGGTTGTTTCCCTCCTTTCTTTTTCCTTTTTTTGACCTCTGGTAAAACAATTTGGGGATGTTTGGGAGATGTCAAATTCATCCTCTTCTTCTTCTGAGATTTCGGCCTCTTTTCCTACCTCCTATTCTTTAGATACATCTCTTGAGTCTTGGAGAGGAAGAAGATCATTTCCCTCTGACCCTTTCCCTTCCAGATTGGATTGGCATTCAACAATGCTTTCATTAGGGTCCTTTGCTTCAGTGTCTATATCCCCAAGGCCAGAGAAACTATTTTTCAGTTTCCATCAGGGTTTTCTGAGTCTCCTTGTTCTTACCTGGATTTTCCAAGTTTGGATTAGGGGTTTTACCTTCCCTTCTGGAGGTTTTTTTGGGATTTGGATTTGGGCGATTGGGTTGCTGCCACATTTCCCCTTTCTCCTTCTTCTGTTGAGAGGGAAATGTTTTTGGATAGTTCTTTTGGAAATGCCCATATTTATGGCAGCCTATGCACTTGAAAGGCAGTTGTTCGTAGTCCAGTTTTTGAAAGTGATGCCATTCCCCTATAGTTAACTTATGTCTTCTAGGATACCAGCTTTAAGATCTAATTCCACATATATCCAAGTGAAAGGGTACTAGTCCTTGGGATCTTCCTTATTGATCTAATCTCCCAATCCATTTCTGATTGATTGCAGTGATTCCAGATTCCAACATTGAATCGACATATTGGGTAAACAAACCTAGACCAGGACCGCTTTTGGAACATCCACTGCCGTATCAAAATATGGCATCCATATATTGAGTTATAGGCCTTGCGATCCCATTAAGTATGGCCCATTTCTAAAGATCAGGTCATGATCATCTTTGGAATTGAACTCAAACCGGAAAAATCCTCTTCCAACTGCATAAGAGGTAACACTGTTAGAGATAAGGGGTATCCGGTTTTTTTGGACCCAGTTATTAGTTGATCACAATGAGGGAAAGAGCCTTGTTAACTGTCTAACCAAATCCCGATCTTCTAGATAAAATGTGATATGCATAGGTTGATCTGACGAAAGTACAATTTCTAGGACGTCATCAATATTTTTGATGAATTTTAGAGGGGATCCCATTGAATATTTCTGCCCTTGCGCATTGATGAGGTTCCTGAAGTCATCAACATCAAAAGTAGGGGGAGGTGGTGGGTCACCGCCTCCATATGAACTCATGGTTATGCGCAATGAACCCTATAGAAAGACGTCCGATGCTCACTCCTGATCGCCCACTGCTCCAATCCAAATCCAATAATTCCAATTTTTGATGCAAATATACAATACACTAAGAATACGATTTTAAGAGAAATTATGGAGTCAATAAGTTCCATGGTGTTCTTGCAACTAAATATTTTATTTGGAAAGATAACTACTGCTCTTCAAGGAAAACTACATATGTAAGCGATGGACATCTAAGAGTGGTAACCATATGGGCTATGCCATATAATTGTCGTTTTTCTTGTTTCAAATTTTGCACTTCATTAACTCATTCTTGGATCTTTTGATCCTCCTTTTCTTTTGTCCACAAAAATTCCCACTTCTCTCTAGTATGTTCATAAAAAAAACCCATTGTTCTCACATGTGATGAATGGTTTGACAATGTTATTACAATGAAAAAACCTTTTTACCAAAATATTGCACAACTTTTTTCCATTTCTCCACTTTATCCTTAAGAGGAAAAAATTCTACAAGATTCATCATATCTTTAGCTAGGGATATGTCTATATTATCCATTGTTTCATACCTCTATTTTTCATGAATTGTATCCTTGGATTCTTCTGTAGCCAATTCCTCAACCTCTATAGAATTATTTGGAGTAGGTTATGTAACATTCCTTCTGGGTTCTATGGCAATGGTTACAMTATCAACAAAAGAATCCATAGCATTATCAACGACAATGTTTTCATGAATCTCRCATCAACCCCATTATCATGAAAGATAGAGGGTGGGATTCATACCGAACTATACTTCTATTTTTCCCACTTCTTCCATGGCTTAGATTAAAGTATCCRAACTTCTCAGCTAGGTATGAAATTTTTTACCCTTTCTTGATACATCACTAATTTATGGCACAATATTCTACTCTTCTTTTATAGACCCTTTTTAATTTTCAACAACTTATCATAGGAGGGTTTGTGAAAGAAGGATTTCAAAGRTTGAAATTTAATTTCCAATTGATTAATCCAATACTTATTCTTCTTCTTGTGTTGAGAAACACCTAGAACATTTATGGCTAGCACATATTCTTTAACTAGGGAATCTTTGGCTAGTTTTGGGTTTTGTGTCTTTTGTAGCTTAAACTTGTGTAGCTATACTTTCCCTCATTTGTCACCTTTTTGGACTTCCTTCCAAAGGGATTATTTTCCTAATCTTAAAATTTTGATCCCTTGATGAAAATATCTCCTCAACAAAATTACCAGGTCTTACAATTTCATGATTTCTCAATTCCACATCATTAGTTACAATTTGTTCATCCTCGACTTCCTCTATTTATGAATGCATACCTTCTTCATTTTCTTCTCCAGGTATTGCAACAAATTCCAACCATTCCCACTGATACTGTAACAGGGCCATATCTACTACCATAAATTTGATTAACCTATGATGAGTCAAAATCCTTACATTGTTCTTATTCCCTTTTACTGGAGTTTCCATTTGTCACAGAGACTGAAGAAAAAATATTGGAACATTAATCAACTTCCTATGCCTCAAATAAGTTAACACCTTAAAGTGATAAATGAACAATATCTTATACTGGCCTTCATAGTTCATGTATTATGAATAAAGTATGAAACATCTACCCATGGTTGTCGAAGTGATGTATAGGTAATTCCTTTCCCCGTGTCATGGAATATCTCATTTCCCACTAAGAATTCCAAATGAGCACTTTCAAATACCGTGTGGTGTTGAACCCATCTTGTTCATATGTTGGAAACCCTGTTACTTTGGCTATGGTGTCTTTTGTGACCTTTATACGTAGGCTTTGTTGGGTCCTCAAAATTCACTCTTTTTGTCACTTTTCCTGCCATAAAACCTTCCTCCATAACATCAAATTAAATAATATTCCACCTTTTTTCCATAATATAATTACCTAGCTACAGAATTAGTACTTGAAAGATCACTTGAGGTAAATTTTTCATCCTTAAGCATAATTTTGTTCTTTCTTATGCAATCTAGTTTAAATAGTTATTATTATATCAATTTCTACAAAATCTTTGATTCTGTAGCTACTGAAATTTATATATGTTAGCCACCAAAAAATGTTTCCATATCAGAGTTGATGTTTTATAAGGTTGGGTGCACACCAAGATCGAACCCTGAATTTTGAGAGATTCCAAATTGGTTCCTCCATCTCATCCACCTATCAGATTCACTTGAAGACCCTCTATATCAGTGTAACAAAAGAGTCAAAGATATAGTCAACATGTACATGTGTTGGAATTGTGCAAGACCAACTTCAAAAAATCTATCCACGAGAAGAACAAGATTTCATTTCAAAAATTCATACATATTGTCATGAATTTCTCAAATATGTGGATGACAAAATGTGATTCTACACATCCACAAAGTATATTGGATACGATCTCTCCTAATCACATATGTAATTTGTTAAATATGAGTTGTGAGAAATCTAATTAATATGGTTCTATACAATCTCATTTCATTGTATAAATATATGATATCAAACTATGATAAATAGATTTGTCTTGATGCTAATGAACTGTAATCGAATTGTTGATCCATACGAAATATTGATTTCTATATCTCTGAGTTAAATTTATGTGTTGAGTTCATCATTTTTTAAGATGCATACAATTTTTTAAAGTGGCGTTCTTAGAATCAGGAGGGCCCCTTGAGGATGAGTTCACCACTCTTTTATATTCTTGTTGTGATATTTACATTTACAATTGTGTTATTTATTTACATTTCCAGGTTGTGTGATTTATTTACAAGATTTCTCGTCGTGTTATTTATAATTCAATCTCTTTCATTTTCTGCAGTTAATTTATTTATGTTTTATTGCACATTATAGAATGATATACACAGAGTGGTAGTTGAATAAATTATTGTTCTTCTGAATCCAATAATCACAATATTGTGATCAACAATTCAGTAAATTGCTAATATCATATAATTAGGTTCTCTCATGTGTTTATATTTTAGATAAGTTATTTTTTGAATATTAATTTGCATACTCGGTTTTTTTGTAGCAGATAGAAACTATGTTTCTGTAGCAACAATGAGAAATTATATTTTTGCAATAGAAACCATTTAGATTAGGACTAGTTCCTACATATATGTTGTATTGCACTTCATCATTTTACAATCCCCATGTTGATAATTTAGTGTAATAGAGTTTAGCCAATTAAACTTGTTATCACACAAGTTGTAGGTTGGGAAAATCCCGACCCAAACCACAGAATGGCAACAACTAAGATAACACCTACCCAGTGTCACCTTTGATAGGTATTCCTGTCACTTTAGAGGTGAAGTGATCACCTCAAGGGGGGAATCCTGGGTGACCCTAGGGGGAAATGAGACGAAAAGTGGGATGATGGAAGTTTATCCCCTATAGGTAAAGATACTAAGTGTAGAAAGGATTGGGAAAGAGTATTGGTGGTAGACAATAGTTACCAAGAGGTATGAGTACCTGCAACGGGTGATTATACCTGCCCGAGACACAAGAAAAGACAAGTATGCACGTAATATGTTAAGTGGACAAGAAAGTTAAAATTTTTGTCCCTAATTGCAACAGTAAACAATAATATATATATCATAAACAAAATATATCAAGAGATGCAAATAAAGTGCTAAAAGTATAGTTAAATAAATGAGAGACAAGCTACCAATCACTAGTTTAGCTCAAATGAAAGAGCAAGACTTTAGCATGAATATAAGGCTATCATAAATAAGTACTGCAGTGATAATTATCAACCTTATGTCCATAGAAAATAAGTTTTTACAACAAATAAATCAGTTTCCAACCAAAATCATAAGTAATCCACCCAAAAGGTGCGCTAGGCCTAGTAGAATGTAGGGGTAAATTATTAACTACTTTAGATGGTTGAATAATGAGTTATTAGAAGATTTGTATTAGGTTTTATACAAACCTAATGGGTGTAAATAAAATTTTATTAAATAAGCAAGAATAACCTAGCCAAAAATGATTCCCTAGTGGCCAACCAAGCATATAAAGCATAGAATTGACTCCAATTTAGACAACCTCAAAATCTCGAGTTTTCATGTTAACCAATGCAAGATTTTATTTCTCCAATGCAAATGTTTTTAGTTCCTTTAGCTATTGGGTTATGGATTAAAATAAATAAATATATAACAAGTGTTATCTTCTTGGGGGTGTAAACCCTTTTACTCCCCAAGACAAGCAATGTTAACTAGGAGATACTAGGAGGGTGTAAACCCTTTTACTTCTCCTAGTGAAACCTTGTGCAACAAATAATTTCTAGACAAAAATGATAGATAATGGTGGGGTTGTAAATCCTTATTCTCCCCAAGAAGTCTACCAAATAAAACTTGTAACCAAGCAATGAATCATCAACAAGATTTAATCCTTACCTAGTCCAATAAATGACAAGATAAACCTCCTCTTACCAAGATAAATCCACCATAAATGAAAGAGAAAATATCCAAGAGAGGTAGATCACTACTTCTTCCACCAATAGCATGAAAAAACCATAAAAAAATCACAAGAGGTAGATATTTCCCAAAGAGGGCGCAAATTTCAGCTAGGAAGGCTTCTCACAATGGGAGGGCTATATCAAAATGAGATACAAATGATCTCTATTTATACAAAATGTTTTAAACATAGTTTGTCCACATAATTTAGGGTAAACCAAAATATAAGGGATAAACAACCCTAATATTTCCCATTTACAAAATAATAGTATTTAATTCATACTTTTTCACTTGAAAAAAACCCTAAAAGGCAAGACGTCGCCCCTTTAGGGAAACCTTTCAGCCTTTTTGGCAAGTTGTTAAGATTGGAGAAGGGAAGTTGGGATTCCAAAATCCATATTCCAAGGTACTAGGACCTCTCTCCATGAAATCAAGGTGCCAATTCTCATCAAAGTTCCAGGTGTCACATCACCACCACATCCTATCCCATGTGTGATGTGAATCTCCAAGAAGGTGACATTTTTCCTCTTCCAAGCAAATCGTTTGGCATGTAGGGGATGGGAAAGATCCTCCAAGGTGTCCTCTAGGAATCCAAATGAATGTCTCTTTTATCCATCATGTGGGACCTTGGAATCCAACCTGTGGGATTCAAGCCCCATGGAAGCCCAAGCTAAGCTTGTTCTGCCAAAATTGTCCACCAACTAGGTCCTGCAAAGACAAATGGATACGCCCTCCAAGGATGTCAAGTCAAAGAATAATGATGAGTAAATCAAATCAATAAAATATCCATCTAAGAAAGTACATCCAAACCAACTCATCAAAATAAACTAATGCTCAAAGACCCTATGCAATTTTCCAAGTTTAAGTATGGGAGGGATGGAAAAGCGACCTATTGGGTGAATCGTACCTCAAGTCTAGGGGTGTTTCCCGAGGGGACCTAATTCTAAGTCATGTGGATGATGTGTCATGGATGAAGGGATGTATTTTAGGCATGGTATTCATGAAATACAAGGATTTGTAGTGTCTCACTTATGGGTTTCTTTGTAGAGGTTGTGTTGCACCTTCGTTTTCAATGCAACCTTTTTCCAAGCCCATTTGTTGCCTTTTATTCTTTTAGGATGTTTCCAGGTCGAAGCCAAGGTGGGGATTCTACCTAAGCATGAAGAAATATGCCCACCTTGACTCTATCCTAGTCACATAATGCTTTCCCAAGTTTGAAACATGTGCGGGGCTTCTACCTAAGCAAAACAATAGTGCCCACACATGCTCCTCCTTGGTTAGCATTTTGTTATTAGTCATTGTTTTACGGGTCCCATTAGATTTTTATGAGAGACATTTAATTTTCCTCAGGATCCATGGTGAGAATCTAGAAGGCTAATGGTTCATATTTTATCATTTTCTATCCACAAGCCTTTGGGCCTTCAACCCCTTCTTCCCATGAAGTGAGGGACAACCCCTTCTTGGGTCAGTACAACCAAAAAACCAAAAAGGTGAGGAGATGAGGGGATGAAGTGTAGAAAGTAAAAATTATGCTCGGAAATGGAACGACGAATCATCAAAAGGGCCTCCCAGTAGCATACCTATCCCTAAGGGTGACCCACTTACTAGGGAACAATGTCAACCACCAAAGTGAAACATGGAAAAGAGCATAATGTCCAAGCAAATGTCACATAATCAAAAGTAGTAATAGATGCAACAAACTCAAATGCCTCAAAAATTGAAATGACACTCACCATACTACCTTAATTGTATCTTGTAACATACCCAACCTCCCACAGGCTCGACATGCTAACCACAAGTCCCTCCCATGGAATAATTCAACCCTTGCTTTAATTTTAAATAACAGGGAAATGCATGAAAGATTCACATGCATTGATCCAGATTCATGTTAAACATAAAAGAAATGAAGCATACGACATGCACAACAATACACAACAAGCATGCATACTCTAAACATATCGAATTCAATGATAATTAAATACACAACGTAAATAATTCATACATAGGTAAATAATACCATAACATAGAGCACTTATCTTTTATAGAAGAGAACCACCGACTGGCTACAGACCAAGGAAATTATACCCAACCGTAGACACTATTTTTCCAAGTCTCAACAATAATGTCACCCCTGAGCTAGGGCTATGAATCCACAAGGATGGCTCCAGAGTGTTATTCGGCTTCCCAGTACCTACAACAATCCAAAATATAAAATAAAATG
>JASDQU010739427.1:101996-112515 GCA_032191745.1 Picea mariana | reverse complement strand
AGAAATCATACTCACTAATGCTCAACATAAATCATGCTCATTAACATGAAGGAAATAAAGTAATTGTCAATGGGATAATGAGTCCAAAACAACATATCCTAATCAAGCATCATAAGGTGCATCACAACAATCATTATCAACTATAAACAAGGTATCAACATAACTACTGTCATGTACTATGGGAGTTACAATCCCCTCCTTCTAAAATGGGCTATAGCTCAAGAGTTGTGTCATCATTAAATGATTAAGGATAACATTTCCTCATATTTGATTCGAATTCCCATGTGTCATCTTGTTTTGAGTAATGTGACCAATGTACATTTACCTAATATATAAATTTTTTGCATAGTTGTTTTTGTTTAGTACTGACGATCATTAGGGGTTTGGTGAGAAACTCCCCCATGTCCTTCATCGATATAGCATCAAAATACAACACATGGTTTGTATTAGGCACATATTTGTGAAGAAAGGATACATGGAAAACATCATGAATATTCACATATGATGGTAAGGCCAATTTATAAGCAACAACACCCATCTACTCCAAAATCTCAAAAGGTACACAATATATCAGTGTTAATTTCTTCCATTTCCCCAGGCATAAAGAGCTCCTTTATGGATTGACTCTAAGGATCACTTTATCTCCAACCTTGAAGCTTTGCTTATATATGTTTTTATCTGCATAACTCTTCTCCCTATACTGGGTAGTATTTAGAATCTAATGTACACATTTTAGTATACTTTCCATTTTTTATAGGATGCCACATCCTCGAGATAGTCATGCTTCCATATTGTCCCATTTGACTGGGGAATTACACTTTTGTCTATACATGGATTCAAACAAACTCTTCTTGAGGGAGTGATGATACCCATTATTATTTCATTAAGGGGACATATTCTTCCCAACTCCTTAGTTGATTCATCACATACATTCACAACATATCTTCCAGACTTCAATTGACTCTTTTAGCTTGTCCATCTATCTTTGAATGGTAAGCTCTTTTGAAACTTATATTTTTTTGTAGTTCACAAAATAATATTTAGAAAAAATTAGAAATAAACTTCAAGTTGCGATCTATCACAATAAATTTATGCACACTATGTATCCTCACTACTTCTTAGATGAATATTTGAGCAATATCACATTCCCAATGAGTAGTATTGACTAGAATGAAATGTGATATCTTCACCAGAGTATTGACTAATATCAATATCAAGTCATTTCCCTTAGAAATACTTGGTAATCCATAAATGAAGTCCATTGATATTTCCTCCTACTTCTAAGATGGTCTACTCAAGGGATTCAACTTTATGGACAAATGATGATGATCTACCTTTATCTGCTAGCATTCTAGGCATATGGCCACATAAGTGGAAACATCTATCTTTAATATTGGACAATAGTACATATTCTTCATACTTTGGTATGTCCTTTGGTATCCCGAGTGTCCAAAATAGGGGCATCATGGGCCTCATGGAACACTAGATTTCTTAAGTTATTCTAATATGGTACATAAATACAAGTATATATACTTTGTACTTTGGTATGTCCTTTGGTATCCCAAGTATCCAAAATATGAGGCATCATGGGCCTCATGGAACACTAGCTTTCTTAAGTCCTTCTAATATGGTATATAAATCCAATTCCTCAATAATATTATCCCATATTTGGCCGAATAGTGGTCCTCATACTTTTTGACTTATTTCTCTATCTAGTTCTTATTTCTCAATAGAGATTGGCATATTTATTGATACCACTTATATTCTTTGGATAAATTCTTGATTACCATTCACAAATCTAACTAATCTTGGGATATTGTTCCTATATGTCATCTTTGACTCTAGGCATCTGCTACCAATTATCCTTCCCTTTTATGTGCAATATGTCATAGTCATAGTTTCCTAGAAACTCCACCCAAAACCACTAGCTAACATTCAATAGTGGTTGAGTCCATAAAAATATCAAAATCTCATGATTTTTTCATAGTTCAAATTTTTTTTCGATCCAATAATGCTACCATGCCTTTAGGGAATGTACTGTTGTGAGGAGATCCAAGTCATGAGTTGGGTACTGTTTCTCATGAACATTCAACTTCCTTGAATCATGGATTACTACTCTCCCCTCCTACATGATAAATCCTCCAATGCCTTCACCACTAGCATCGATGAACTCTAGGACTTCTTTATCAAAATAAGGAAGTATCAACATGGGTGAGAATATGAGTCCCTTAAGTTATTGGAATGTTTCCTCATGTAGGGTTTTTTGTAGGAACCTAAACCCTTTTCCTTGTATTTTGACAAGGGTATTTCAATCTTCGAGAAACCCTCAACAAATATCTAGTAATAGCCATCTAATCCCAAGAAAATTATTACCCCAACTACATTCTTTGGGTTTGACCAACTAGATAAAGCTTCTATTTTCTTGGGATCCACTTTTAGTCCTTCTTTAGATATGATGTACTCGAGATACTAGATCTGCTTCTTGAAGAACTCACACTTAGTTAGCTTAGCATACAACTAGTTTTCTTATGTATTTTGCAACACTAGGTGGAGATGTTCATAGTGATTGTACTCATTCCTAGAGTAAAACATGATGTCATCAATAAGTACTATCACAAAATTTTTTAGGTACTTCCATAACACATCATTCGTTAATGTCATGAAGATGGTGGGGGAATTCATCAACAAAAAATTTAAATATAGGAATTTGTAGTGCCCATATCTTTCTATCAATGTAGTCTTTAGTATGTTAGATTTTCTATTCTTATCTAATGATACCCAAATCTCAAGTCTAGCTTGGAGAACACCTTCACCCCTTTGAGATGAACAAATATGACATTTGTTCCTAGAAAGGTGTAGTTGTTATTGATTGTTACTTTATTCAACATCCTATAATTGATGCATGTTTGAAAATTTCCATCCTTCTTCTTACCAAACAACATAGGATATCTGAGTGTATAGGTTTTCAGAGTTAGTCATCATGATGCTTGGAAAATCTAGATATTGAACTATGCGTAGTTTTTGAAACGTCCAACATTTCAGGTGGACACTCCACCCATCATCAGGGACAAATAAAGTTGTAGGAATTATATTATAGCTAATGTTGACTCTTTCTTCTCAATCTAGTGTTGTTTTAGGTTTTTCTTAGGTTTGAAAATAAGGATTTTCAATACTCTTTTTGGGATAGCAACAAATTCATGGGGTTTTCTACCTTCTCCTTCACTAGCACCCTCCTTCTTTGAGAGTTTTTTTGTCTTTTTCTTAGGGTAATAGAAGTATAAAATTGAGGTATTTTCAACTCTCCTTTTGGGTAGCAATAGATTATAATGATTTTTATCCCTCTCCACCACCATTTCCATCATTCTTTGGTCTTTTTTTGGCTTTTTCTCTCTTTTTCAACCAAAATTCCCTATTGTTTTTGGARCAATGTTGGTATCGTRTGGTATTTTATTGATTTTTAGGGATTTTTTTCCAAGGTTTCTTGTTGGTGGCATTATCATTGCAGAACTAGGGATTTYAGAATTATCCCTTTGAAGGAGATCTAGGAGGTTATTGGCTAGAGTCATTACCCTAAGAATTGTGGATCTAGGTTTTGTCGGATTTAGTTTTTGGGATTCTAGGGGGGGCACCTCTCATATTCAATCCATGGGATTGCTCAACACTATAATTTTATAGGTTAGTCGTYAGATCTGTGAGACTATTGACTAGTGGAATTTTCCCTTAGCATTGTGKAACTAGGGTTATGGATTAGCTTGTATTGTAGGGTTTCAAATCCTTCTTGGACACTTGTTTTTTCTTGAGGTCTTCATGAGGACTTACTTTTGTTGGATTAGATGGATTATTTCTTTGAGACACATATGGTTGTGTACTTTGAAGATTGGTGTGTATTTAATTTAGAATATGGTATATTAGTATCAACTCCACATTGTTGGAGACATCCTTTGTATTTTAGGGGTCAACACCTCCCTATTAGATGATGTGCTAGGTGATATGAAGCTTACTCCTTAGCTTCTAGTGGTGACTCATAGTCACTTTAATAAGCCTATGGCCACTTGTTTGTGAAGGAGATCCCTCTTAGTGCCTTGGATGAATTTTCAACTCACAAGTTCGAAGGATATTCCCACTCTATTTTTTTGATGACTCTATGTATCATTCACACCATATTTAAGTGGATCAACATGTTTTTGTGGATTGCTGTCTTCCACACTATGATATTTTTCCTTATTGGACATATTGTCTTAGCACCTTGGATGAAGTTTCAACTCACATGTTGGAAGGATAGTCCCACTCTATTTTATTGATGACTCTATGGATGATTCTCAATGTCTTTCAGTGGATCAACGTGTTTCTGTGGATTGTTGTCTTCCACACTATCATATTTGTCCTTATTGGAAATACTATATGCAATATCATTCATTTTTTCACATAAATATTGTCTTTTTCCACTATGATCTTGTTTTTTCATGGGTCCCCTATCATCAATGGTGTTAGTCTCATCAACAACTTGGGACCCTATTTTCTCCTTCCACTAACCAACATACTTTAGTGGCTCTTTCATTTAAACTTCATCTAGAGGCCAACTTTATCAAGTTGTGGAACTATGTTGGTATTGGTACTATGGTTTTTTGGGAAGGTTTGATATTTATATGTCATGTGTTCAAAATTAAGAGGGGAAGGTGCGATCTAAGGTCTCTTCTTGGCCTTGTGCATCTTTAGRGAGGATGTTATGCATAGAACCRACCTTATGTTGAGATGGGTATTCATCAACCCTCTCACTTATTTATTTCAACTATGCTTAACCATGCTTTCAAGTTGGATATCCCCACATCAACTCTCTATTGTATTTCATCTTCCTTTACTCCTTGGTTGTACTTGAGTTGAATATTTACACATCCACTCTTATTTATATTTTGTCCACAACCACCCTTTGTGTGGAGCTAGGTATTTATAAATCCATTCTTATCTTTCATTTGGGATTCCTTTTGAGATACACTCTATTAGGTGCATCCATGTTAGGTATTTACACACCCACTCCCCTATGTATTTTTTCTTTCTCAAGGGTGTTCAAGCCCTTAGGACATGTTTGTGATTTCTTTTTAGCAGTGATCTCTCAGGGGTATCTGTGTTAGGTATTTACACACCCACTCCCTCAATGTTTTTGAGAATTCAAAGATGTGTTTGAGATCTTTCATAAATAAATATTTGGGTCTTACTACTCTCATTTCAACGATCATTGATGTTATTATAGTTGTGTATTCTCATCTATTCTCTCTTATATGATTTTCCTTCTAACACCTTTTCATATAAGAAGATCAAAGACACTATTCTTCCAGTAGATGTGAAATATGGATGGGATGTCTTCCATCCCTCCTGCATTGGATGAGTAATTTAATGACAAAGTTTTCCAATAAATGAGTATTTTGGTGGAAGCATTCTTCTTGTAGATTATTGGGCCCACCTTTGTATTGAGTTGGGTTATCACAACCCACTCTCTCTTCTTCTAACTACAACTGATGCTACATTGAGTTGGGTATGCCCACACATTTTTGTACTTGATCTATCTTGTATTTATATTTTTTACACCACTCATTTATTAGATGGATAGATTAAATATCACATCCCCCCATATGATGAGTAGTTCAATGATGGCATTTCTCCAAGAGTTGAGTAATTTTATGATGATTATGGTTGGGTATTCATAAGCTCTTTCACGTTTGTATTGAGATGGGTCATCACAAAACCATTCTATTATTATAGCTACAACTGTCCCTCTATTAAGTTGGGTATGCCTACTCCTTTTGTAATTTACCATCCTTCTCCATCACCAAATGTTGAGGTTAATGGGGTGTGTTTAAATGATGTAAATCTTCACTTGTGGTTGAAAATATGGCTAAGCGCCCTCATTATTCTATTACTAGGTTATGATTTTATAACTAACATAGTGAACAATATTTTAAATTATTCTAGGGAGCTAAGAGTAACCTAATCATTTATGTGGGACCATAACCCCCTCATGGGAGAAGTTTCCCCAACCTCTTAAATTGTGTATAAATATATACAACTTATGAGTCTTTTGCATCATCATCTTGGATTCACTAGTGATGGATTTTTTTCTTAAGATCACTATATCTATTGTTCTCTTTGTCATGGATTCACTTCTATCTATAATGTAAATTTTTTGTTCAAGGTTTACATTGGATTAGATTTTTACGAAGTGTTCACTTTAGATCCACAATCTCTTTATCATTTTTATAACAATCTCAATATTTTTTAGTGCTTATCCTTAGAGACAACATCACAGGCTCTAACTCTAAATCATTTTTAAAATAGTAAATATGTTCCCAATCTTGTACACTTATCTTAAAACCCCTTGCAAAACCACAGATATACAAGTGGTTTCCCACCCTATTCTCAACTTCTTCAAGATTCATGGTCACACACTCCATTAATGGTGTTCTTGAGGCCACATTTATTCCTTCTAAAGTTGGAGATGAAA
Organism: Picea mariana; assembly: GCA_032191745.1. Classification (NCBI taxonomy): domain Eukaryota; kingdom Viridiplantae; phylum Streptophyta; class Pinopsida; order Pinales; family Pinaceae; genus Picea; species Picea mariana. The sequence continues at coordinate 106,019 of JASDQU010739427.1, read as the reverse complement.
TTAATACTTTGGATCATTTTAACATTTTGAGAAGATTGTGGCATATTTTCAACACTTAAATCTGTGGTCTTTATTGTGAGAAAATATTTATGAGTGTTCTTTGGTGAGAGAATTATATCTTAAGGAATTTTCCAAATCAAACTTCTTTCTATAATGGGTGTTGTTATTTCTTGTCACATCCATTTCCAAAAATATTTTTGAACTAACGATCCAAGTTGTTTTCTTTTAATTTTGGTATAGTGGTATATTCATGGGTTTTTTCCAAACCTAGCTTGAGTTTGTATCTTAGGGCATACCTATATGATCTTTATTAAGAATACTCAAGGAAATATGTCCTAGAGTTTCGATCCCGGTTTGGAAAAAAACTAGGGGTTTTGTTCAAAACAATGTTAAGCCCCATGTTATGTATAAAACCCCTTATTAATCCCTAGATATTGAATTATTACATTTCCAGTAGGTCGGCTAGAACCCTTCATTGCATCCTTTCATCATAATTGTACCCCTTTGTCTTCTATATATATATATATATATATGTCGAGGAGATCTAGTATTAGGATAATCTCATCTCATCTCTTATTGTATTCTAAAGTGGAAATATTGTAATAGGAGGTTTCCCCCTTGAAGTGGACTATAATTATTGATTTTTTTATCATTGTTAAGGCATTGGATCATAACATTTGGTATCAGAGCTAATTAATCCTATGGTTCTTCTTCTCCAAGAAAGTCACCCTAGAATTTTCACTATAATTGTTTTTTTGGGACGATTCATATCGTGAAAAGTGGAGGATATTCATAGGACATATCAAGGTATCTGTGGTAAAAATTTCATCTTCCGGGTCATCATAATTTAAGAGATAAACCCTGTGTAAGATAGGGTATCTGACTAGTCCTATTAACTAGTCTTAAACAAGTGTTCARGGTAAAATAGTCATAAATTATTCATAGAGAATCCAAATTGCATGAGACTAGTTGCATTTGAAATAGGACAATATGTAGTATTTCTATTACAAGTTTCATATTTGGATATCAAATATTTTGCRCAGGGCATGCTGTACACGCTCGCTCTCCTAGAAATTCCAAAACTCAGCAAGGTGTGGGGAAGTTACCCTAACTTCCACTTGGCACATCCAATTTTGATCAGAACTGTGGCATTGAAGAGAAGAAATTTCATATTACTAGAAGTCAGAATTTTAGACTCATAGGGACCAAAAATTCAGAAATACATTAKAAGGAAGGTCRGCCAGGAAGATATACTCCAAATTAAGGGATAAAAGGTACRTAACTTACAATTGGCATAACTTTTTATTGGAAGATCTGTTTTTTGTGATCCAAAATTTGTAATAAAGAGGGGAAATAAGAGAATTATTATATTCTTACATGGTTCCAAAGTATTCTCCAAAATTAGCTTCACCAACTAAACCTATAGAAAACTCAACCATGACTCAAGATGAAATTGACAAGATTTATCATGAGATGGAAAAGATTATCACTGAAATGGAAAACAAGATGGAAAAGAAGATGGATGAAAAAAAGGAAGAAATACAAAAATATATGAAGGAATTGCAAAATTCCACGTCTTCTCTGATCATTGAGACTCTAGATGAAAAACTTTGTAAAGAAGATATCAAAATTCTAGGAACCCGTGAAAATAAAGGTAGTAGTTATGTTGAACAACTTGTCGACAATAAGAAATTCTCAAGTGTATTTAACTCTAATAGTGGAGTTAATTATGGCGGGGGTCCTAAATTCAACCTTCCCAAGATTGGATTAAAGAATTTTGATGGAACAAAGGTATCTACCTCGGTAAACCAAATAGAGCAATATTTTGAGCTACATAATATTATGGATAATAAGAAAATGATTCATATAGCAATTTTGAACTTTGAGATAAAACCATTTCAATGGTACCAATAGATAGTAAAAATGAAGCCTCCTTTTTATCATTATACTTGGGGTTCATTTACAAGTGACTTAGAAGAACAATATGGGAAAGTTTTGGAACATGACTACTTCAATCAATTGACAAGAACCAAGCACTTAGGGTATATTGAAGATTATAATTCAGAATTTCAGGTATTGGCCACAAGGGTGGATGACATACTTGATAAAAAAATGTTGCAAGCTTACATGGGTGGATTAAAAGAGGACATTAAACATGAGTGTTTCTTAATACACCCTAAATTTTTTATGGAAGCTATGCAATCTGCTCGTCATATTCAAGCCAAGAATAAGGATACACACAAGTCTACCATTGTTGCACACACAGGGACCATGTATCGTTTTGGGGTTCATAAGAGAAGTGTACCTCAAACGATAAGGTGAAAACCTCAATAAATGAATGAAAGAAGAGAAAAAGGACTATGTTTCAATTGAGACAACAAGTATAGTAAGGGGCATAAATGAAGTGAGAATAAATTATTCTACATATAATGTGAAGAGGAATAATATAAGGAATTGGAACAACCACAAGATCTAGATATATAAGAGACTACTAAGAGAAAGGAAATTGAGCTTAGAGGTATCTAAGAGAAACCCTCTAAAGTGATAAGATCTAATAATATGGAAAAATTACTCAAAAAGGGAAACCATAGTGTAATTCCACAATTTTTCTCACTTGATGTTCAAACATCTATAGCCCTTGCTCCATCAGATCTCCAAATAAATGTCAACAATCATTCCAAGGTATTTGGTGAAATGCCTAAGGGTCTTTCACCTGCTTGAGATCATGACCATGTTATTCATTTGCAACCAAGAGGTGTACCACCTAACATTAGGCCTTACATGTATCCATATACACATAAGAATGAGATTGAGTGCATGATCCAAGAAATGTTAGAGGCTGACATCATTCAACATACCAAAAGTTATTTCTCTTCACCAACRACATTGGTTACAAAAAAGGATGGTTCATGGAATATGTGTCAATATTATAGAAAACTAAACAAAATGACCATCAAAGATAAGTTTCCTATCACTTTTGTTGATGCATTACTAGATGAATTGCATGAAGAAAAAATATTTACTAAGTTGAATCTTCGTTTGGGATATCATCAAATCAGAATGAGGCAGGAAGACATTCCTAAAATAGCTTTTAGAACACATGAAGGTCATTACGAGTTTTTGGTTATGCCATTTGGTCTTAATAATGCACCTTCAACATTTCAAAGCTTGATGAATTCTATTTTCAAGCCCTTCCTTAGAAAAATTGTGTTAGTATTTTTTGATGACATACTAATCTACAACAAATATTGGGAAGAGCATGGGCAACATGTTGACAAAGAATTACAACTATTGTAAGAAGAACAACTTTATGCAAAGCCTTCCAAGTGTTCCTTTGGGGTTCAAGAATTTGAATATTTAGGTCATATTGTATCTCATGAAGGTGTAAAAGTGGACCCTAACAAAATTAAAGCTACAAGGGAATGACCAATTCCCAAAACCTTGAAGAAACTTTGAGGATTCTTAGGATTGAAAGAATATTACCACAATTTTTTCAAGAAATATGGTCAAATAACAACACCTCTAATAACATTATTAAAGAAGGAAGAATTTTGTTTGACCGAAAAAGCAACCAAATCTTTTGAAAAACTTAAAGAGGATACATGTACAACTCTCATCTTGGCCACACCTAACTTTACAAAAACATTTATTGCAGAGTGTGATGCCTTATGCCATGGAATTGGTGAAATTTTAATGCAATAAGGAAGGCCCCTTTCCTTTGAAAGAAGCTGAGTAATCGATCAATTACAAAGTACCTCATCAAATGGAAGAACCTACTAGTGGAAGAGGCGACATGGGAAGATGAGTTCTTTATGCATAAGCACCCGTGGTTAGTCAGGTGTTGAAGAAAACACTTGTTTAAAGGGGAGGGGCATGTTAAGCCCCAGATAAATTCCCATGCTATGTATAAAACCCCTTATTAATCCATAGATATTGAATTATTACATTTCTAGTAGGTTGTCTAGAACCCTTCATTGCAACCTTCTATCATAATTGTACCCCTTTCTCTCATATATATATATA
>JASDQU010739427.1:66289-79943 GCA_032191745.1 Picea mariana | reverse complement strand
CATATAACACTTCCATGTTATCCTTAGGCCGATACATGATTCAATCCTGCACATGAACTTCCTTCGAACCCCTTCCCCATGTGACCACAACTAAAAACCGTGGGCTTAGCCCTTCTTAGCACTTTTCTGCCTTTGAAAACAACAATTCAACCACTATCCCCCTCTTTACTTCGATCGAAGTCACATAGGACCAAGGGCCATGACCAAGCACTTAGTGGGAAGCACTTATCCAGGCTGAGATCGACGGTCATAATCCATTGCGAAGATTGTATATGCACACGGGTTAACGTCGGGACCTGTACCCGTAATTTAAATTCAATACAATTTTTTTTTGATTTTGAAATCTGATTGTAGATTGGATGATTCATATTCATTGCAGAGATTATAAAGCGCAGTGGTGCACTCTACCTTTGGCGAACCCACAATTTTTATGAAATACATCGTTATACATTTGAAATCCGATTATTGTTTGGAAATTTAATATTACGTTGGAATATTAAACCAAATCTCCACCATAGATCTGTAGATATAACGATTGTTGTAGGTCTTTGGGTTGATTTAAATAGTTATATTGGCATCGATTGCATTACTCACTTAGTACGGTGCCCCTGGGGTGCTATATGTCAGCAATATGGAAGTGAAATGTGGCCCAATAAACTATTGACACATGTCAGATTTCTATTGGCACAAATGAATTGTCAAACACACTAAATAGATGGACATGTGGCATGCGTACAATGGTCCACATCACCCTAGGTGACATTAGCATGCCACATCACCTCTGTATTTTGTGACTTTGGAATTTTGAGCTTCAACGAACTTTGCACCTGCACACCTCTAATCTCCCAAACATCAAATTTTCAAATACTCAGAGGACACATTGATTGATGGTCCTCATTCACTGTTTAGATCTACGGTCAATAGGAGCTCTAGGAATCCAGGATTCATGAGATCCAGACTGTCCACACTCTCAATCCCTCCAGAGTGCCAAGTCTCTGGACTACATAATCTATTGCCACGTATCCTCTGTAATCAATGGATGAGATGGACTTCAGCCTTCAGGCCTTCGAGATTCCTTGACCCCAACTGCTTATGCCTTGAATCCTCCAGAGTGCCAAGTCTCCAGACGGCGGGATCTACTGCCATGTGTCCTCTCCCGATAAATGGTGAGGATTTACACCACTCTTCGGAGCTTCAAGGGTTTCACCTTCATCACACTTCATTCCTTTCGAACACTGAATGGTGAAATCCCAGAGTCTTCATCAGTAAATAAGAACCAAGGGATGCTACGTGGAAAAACTAAGAAATGGACATGTGGCCCTATCTGACGGGTGACACGTGTCATATACTAACTGGTACGAATGATCTTTGAAAAAAATGGAACATGGTGACACGTGGAAAGCATCAATGTGTCCACATCACCCATTGCTTCACAACTTTGGGACTTCGGGACTTCAAGAGGCTTCTCCACACTACACCACAAATCCCTCAAACGCTGAATTCCTGAATAGGCTGATTTGCAGACATGTTTCATTAAACACGAACGATCCATATTAACTCCAGAGTTCAGGACTTCAAGATATTTCCCTCATGGCATATTGATGATTCTCTTATCCCAAAGTGTCGAACCTCCGAATTGATGTGAGATCTACGAATCACACTCGTTCACACGTAGATCTGACAGTTGTAATATTATATTCTCCACTTTTCTTCACCTCCTGATCTATGCTTGATCCAATGGCCTAGACCTATCCTTGGCCAAATCCAATGGTATGGTACTCCTCCTAGTGATATACGTCATAGATTCACTTCAGGACTTTGGAGATTTGAGGCTTCGGGCTTATTTTATGACAAGGAAATTAAAATCGCCAAAGCAACGAAGTATGAAGGACTTGACGGTTTAACCTCAACACTATTTTCCCAGATATGAAGATTGTGAATGATTTAGATCCTTCCCGAATAGATCCTACGACCATCATGGTTTCCCAAACTGCTACACCTCTTGAGCTTTCAAACACTATTAAGGTGCACTCTCAATGCCTTCTGAAACTCTACAACTTAATTTCTCTTTGAAACTTTTTCTTCAATCTCGGTTTACATGGCCCATCCAGGCTTAGTATTGGAACTGAGCTCTAATACCAAACTGTAACATACCGAGCCTCCCACAGGTCAAGCATGATAACCACAAGTCCCTCCTCTGGACTAATTTGAACCCTGCTTTAATTTTAAATAACAGGGAAATACATGAAATATTCACATGCATTGATCCAGATTCATGCTAAACATAAAAGAAATGAAGCATATGGCATGCACAACAATACACAACAAGCATGCGTACTCTAAACATTTCAAATTCAACGATAATTAAATACACAACGGAAATAATTCATACATAGGTAAATAATACCATAACATAGATCACTTATATTTTATAGAAGATAACCAGCGACTGGTTGCAGACCAAGGACGTTCCACCCAACCATAGACATTTTTTTTCCAAATCTCAACAACAATGTCACCCTTGATCTAGGGCTATGAATCCACAAGGACTGTTCCAGAGTGTTACTCGGCTTCCCAAAACAGTCAACACTCAAGCTCTTAGAGGCTTCCGAGTACCCACAAAAATCCAAGTACCCAACTCTCTTATACCAAGCCTACACAACCCAAGATAATGGACCCCTACCCTTCTCTGCCATGCAATCCCTTAGGAATTCCTTCTCCTTCCAAGGCTCCCATGCAGTTGATCCAGAATCTCCATGTTGGGACTCTCATGACTCACAGTTGTGAGAAAAGTTGGGCATGGGACAAAACATCTCATTTATGCAGGCCTCGTTCATAGATGGATTTCATAAGCATTCTCTACAACTAACAAAACCGTGGTTGTTCTTAAATAGTCTGATATCCTTTTCCAAGCCAAATGCGAATGAGGAAGATGAGTGCGGTCAAAGAGTGAATGGAGTGAATTCTCCATGAGAGGTGTGAAACAGTGAAAAATCGGTTGAATGTATGTGTGAGGGAAGAGTAAAATGACTAGCGATAGAACAAGGACAAGAATGGGAGTGAGAGCGAGTGAAAATGACCAAACGAATGAGAGAATCAACAAACGTGAGAACCCCCCCAACAGATAAAGGGACGGGTTTATGTAATTCATGGGGATCAAGAACCTCTTGGCCGTCCCCCCAAGAAGCTCATGCAATTGTTATTCTTCATTAAGAAAAAATGGAGAATAAAATATAAAATAAAATGCTTAGCCCCTCAAGCCCCCTCTCTTGTGAAATCATATCCCCCTATAACTATTGTCCTTGTTCGTCTAGCAACCAATGAGGTATTTATTATTAATAATGATAAAAAAATTACATTTCTTTGGCACATTGGCCTTTTAATAATTGTTTGGGCACTCTGGCCTCTCAACAATGTAACAATACATTACTTAATATGGGGGCTCAAAACTTGGGGTGTTACATACCTCATGGAGTAAGACCCAATGTCTTCCGAAGGCCAGCTGATGTGGTGGATGTCATCATGAAGAACCTAGAGTTGTGGTGGTGAGGTGGGTCTCTATATATGCAAATGGACAATTGTTGGTCAAGTTGTCTCTTGGTACTCCTTGTCTGCAACCTGAGGGCCTCGAGGCATCATCTCCTTAGTTATTCCTAGGAGTTGGGGATAACATCTAGCTCCTACTTGGGAACATGTACTCATCGTAGAGTGCATGAGAACCACAACATCTCCTTCTAGACATGTTCCTACACTAAAACAAAACATTGTAAAATATAGGGTGGTTCTATCACCCTTCATCCATATACATCAAAACCCAAAATAAAAACTAATCTAGAAAAGAAAATTCTTGCATTTTTAATTTTTAATTTCTAAACTAAACATGAAATCAAGATGCAAATGCAAGGAAAGAAAGATGAACTGCCTACTTACCTGGGCCCTGGGCCCTGAAGAAGTCAAGTGATCTAAACAAAGGGATGAATAAGAGATCCATCCACTAGCAACGACATCTTTCTCTCGTCCAAAGATATCAATTAATACTTCTCTTTCTTAGACTCATTCTTGATGATGTAAGGGCCAAGCCATGAGTTGTCATCCTTCTGGTCATATTTAGGCTTTCCCTTATTCTTGTACCACATGAACGAAATAATTCCTTCACTGTAGTTGCTGTAAGGCATATTCTCAATGTATGGATAGGAAGGAGGTCTTGCGTTGATTACATTTTTTATGGATTCTTTGCATTACTTATCTTCTTTCTTCAATATTTGGATAGACCCTGGCTCTTCCCCCTAGAACTTTGTAATTTTTTCTTTGTATTCGTCTGTCCTTGGGAGGAGTGTGTCTATGCAGTTCTATTACATGAAAGGTAAGTCCTGCATATTGTACTCAATGGTTTCCAAAACTTAATCAAAATAATCTTCACTTGTAGTCAGGATTGTTGGGATTCATCACATGCTTGTTGGCTAACTCTCGACTATATAATACCTCAAAAGTATCATCTCCCATGGGAATGTGTGCATTAGTGAGATCTGTGCTAAGGAAACACCCAAGGGAAGTAGACCAACTCCTTGATAAGAGCATACCCCAAGCATTTGGGACATCAATCACTACTATATTCATAAGGATACTGATATGTGGAAAATTAATCAAAAATACCTCAACATTCTTAGATAACCCATAAACCTTGACCCTCTTATAATCAATGCCGCATATGTTTCCATAAAATCGGGTCGTCCTCAAACCAAGTTGTTCCATTACCTTCAATGACATGACATTTGTGGAGGCCCTAGAATCTAACATACAGTTGTTCAGGTGGAGGCCATCCATTCTCGATGAAATATAGAAGGGAGGATTGTTGTCCTTTTTTCAATCGAGATACATGGTGTTCAAAACGATCGAAGGATCTTCCTTCTCATTTGGTACCTATAATAATTTCAAGACTTCCCTCCTTATAAAATGGATTTTCCACATCTCTGTCACAGGGACCTTCATATTCGACTTTCCAAACATGGCTGCAACATCTACGTTTAACTGAGTCTCATATGTGGGAGCTGGCTTAGTAACCAACTCATGTAATGGAGGTGGAAGTGGTGGGACCACCTTCTCTATAGATGGAGGAGGATCAATAGGTTGTGATAGAGGGGTTGAATCTTTATTTCTTCTAGTGTATGTCAAATACTCCCTCTTCCTTAATTCCTTCCTCTGATCTTCTATCAACTAATTCAAGGCCAAGAGTCTCCCCTCTCTTTCACCCTTTCTTATGGATTCATCGATCTATTCCTATGTGACTTCTTCCTCTTAGAAGTTACATATCATATCCATGAAGTTCATATTGTTAGAAGAATATTTGTCTCATCGGGGACACTCATCCTCTCGGTGAGGTTCTTGGCATGGAGAACACCATGATGTTTGTTATGTGTCAACCATCCCAACTGGTTTTAAAGTATCAGGGGCCTTTGCCTCTTATTGAGGCCTTGGTTTCCAACCTGTGGCATATCTATATTGTCTGGTAAATTGAGTCCTTGAGGTAGATTAATTTCTCTCCACTTTATTTAATCATCCCATGGTCGGATTTTGTTCTTGGATGAATTGAGTACTCATCTAATATATCTTATGAGTCAAGAGGGAAATTGGATTAAGAGCACTACTAATAGAAGCCTTAGTATTTTCTTCTTCCTTGACATGAGGATATTGAAAATGATCAACCTTTGAGTCAAGGAGATTTTCTTCAATCTCTGCACTATACTCTTTGGCCTGTGCCAAAGTGGAGGGCTTATTGTCCTTCAGAATAAAGTAAAAATTCCCATCAAATGCATTCACATAGAGGATATGAACAGTTTCAAAGGTAGGAGGAAAATATGTGAGAATCTAATTGTATAATTTGTCGAACCTGGTGTCAAATTCACTCATTGTCTCATTTTCATTTTTCTTTATTTGATTGAACTGAGCTACAAACATCCATTGTCTTTCTTCATTGTCCATCTATTCTTGAATAACTTAGAAAAATACTCATAATATGTTATGTGATTGTCAGGTATCTCTCTAAACCACCTCTGGGTATCTTCGGTAAATGATGAGGCTAGTAGCCTCATGGCTACATCCTCATGTTCCACTTCTTCATTTTCCATGTCTCGACCTATGACATAGAGGTGATCATATGTAGTGGTGACATTATTTCTCGAAAACTTTGGAAACCATTTGTGAGACACTTTTGGCATTGTGTTGGGGTATCCAGGGATGGTTTCCATGTTAATGGGTTTATAAAAGTCTTTTTCCCAAGGGTGTTTCATTGGAGCAAGGGGAAGGGTACTATGGAAAATGGATTTGACAATGGGAGGCTTGAGATGAGGCCTTCTTCGGTAAACCTTAAAAGGTTTGAACCTCCCGGGGGAAAATTCCTAAGGGAATATGGATTCTAGGAAGATGGAGTCACCAAATGAGATTTAATAAGAGCTCATAAAAGGTGGAAAGGGAACATCCTTTAGCTGGAGTCACTAAGAAAGCTAGGGAAAGGCTTTGGGATAGCTTTGCAAAGTGTTGTTAGGGATTGGAAGAGGATTCAAAATCCTCTTCGACAACGAAGCCAAAATGTTATCGCGCAAGTTGTAGGTTTTTAAAATCCCAACCCAAACCACATAATGGAGAAAACTAAGAGATCACCTACCCACTATCACCTTAGATAGGTATTCCTATCACTTTAGAGGTGAAGTGATCACCTCAAGGGGGGAATCCCATGTGACCATAGGGGGAAATCAGGTGATAAGTGGGATGATGGAAGTGTATCACTTATAGGTCAATATACTAAGTGTGAAAAGACTTGGGAAAGAGTCTTGGTGATATCCAATAGTTTCCAATAGGTATGAGTACCTCCAAAGGGTGAGTATACATGCCCGAGACAAAAGAAAATCCAATTATGTACGTAATATGTTAGGTGAACAAGAAAGTTAATATTCTTTCCCCTAATTGCATAAGTAAACAATAATATATATATCAGGAACAAATGATATTAAGAGCTGCAAATAAAGTGCTAAAATTTGAGTTAAATAAACAAGAGACAAGCTAGCAAACACTAGTTTATCTCAAGAATGAAAGAGAAAGACTTTAGCATGAATATAAGGCTGTCATAAATAAGAAATGTAGTGATAATTATCATCCTTATGGTTGAATCAAATAACTTGTTACAACAAATAAATCAGCCACCCAAAATCATAAGTAATCCACCCAAAAGATGCGCTAGGCCTAGTAGATTGTAGGGGTAAATTATTAGCAACTTTAGATGGTTGAATAGTGAGTTATTAGAATATTTTTATTAGGATTTATGTATCCCTAATAGCCTTATATTAATTTTTATGACAACATCCATAATAATCTAGCCAAATGTGATGCCCTAGTGGCTCAACCAAGCATATAAAGCATAGAATTGACTCCAATTTAGACAACCTCAAAATCCCCAGTTTTCATGTTAACCAATGCAAGATTTTATTTCCCCAACGCAATTATTTTTAGTGCCTTTAGCTATTGGTTTATGGATTCAAATAAATTAAGATCTAACAAGTGCTATCTCCTTGGGGGTGTAAACCCTTTTAATCCCCAAGGAAAGCAGTGTTAACTAGGAGATACTAGGAAAGTGTAAAACGTTTTACTTATCCTAGTAAAACCTTGTGCAACAAATAATTTATAGACAAAAATGATAGATAATGGCGGGGATGTAAATCATTATACTCCCCAAGAAGTCTATCAAATCAAACTTGTAACCAATCAATGAAGCATCATCAAGATTAAATCCTTACCTAGTCCAAGAAATGACAAGATAAACCTCCTCTTACCAAGATAAATCCACCATAAATTCAAGAGAAAAGATCCAAGAGAGGTAGTGCACTACTTATTCCACCAATAGCATGAAGAAACCATAAAAAATCACAAGAGGTAGAGATTTCCCAAAGAGGGCAAAAATTTCAGCGAGGAAGGTTTCTCGCAATGGGAGAGCTATCTGAAAATGAGATACAAATGATCCCTACTTATACAAAATGTTCTAATTATTGTTTGTCCACATAATTTAGGGTAAACAACAAGATAAGGGATAAACAACCCTAATATTTCCGCTTTACAAAACAATATTATTTAATTCATACTTTTGCACATGAAAGAAACCCTAAAAGGAAAGACGTCACCCCTTTAGGGCAACCTTTAGGCCAAATCAAGGTTCCAATCCTCATAAAAGTGCCAAGTGTAACATAACCACCACATCCTAGCCCATGTGTGATGTCAAGCTCCAAGAAGGTAATGGTTTGCCTCTTCCAAGCAAATCATTTGGTATGTAGGGGATGGGAAATATCCTCCAAGGTGTCCTCTAGGCCTCTAAATAAATTTCTCCTTGATCCAACATGTGTGCCCTTGGCATCCAACCTATGGATTCAAACCCCATGGGATCCCTGCCTAGGCTTGTTCCTCCAAAATTGTCCACCATTTGGGTCATGCAAAGATAAATGTATATGACCTCCAAGGATCTCAAGTCAAAGTATCATGATGAGTAAATAAAAGAAATAAAAGAGTCATCTAAGAAAGTACATCCAAACCACCTCATCAAAATAAACTAATGCTCAAAGACAATATGCAATTTTCCAAGTTTAGGTATGGGAGGGTTGACAAAGCGACCTATTGGGTGAATTGTACCTCAAGTATAGGGGTGTTTCCCAAGGGGCCCTCCTTCTAATTCATGTGGATGATGTTTCATGGATTAGGAGAATTATTTTGGGCATGGGCTTCATGAAATACAAGGGTTTGTAGTGTCTCACTTATGGGTGCCTTTGTAGAGGGTGTGTTGCACCTTTGTTTTCAATGCAACCTTTTTCTAAGTCCATTTGTTGCCTTTTATTCTTTTAGGATGTTTCCAAGTTGAAGCCAAGGTGGGGCTTCTACCTAAGAATGAAAAATTGTTCCCACCTTGAATCTATCCTGGTCACATCATGCTTTCCCAAGTTGGAAACACGTGTGGAGCTTCTACTTAAGCAATAAAAATAGTTCCCACACATGCTCCTCCCTGGTTGACATTTTTTTATTAGTCGTTCTTTTATGGGTCCCATTATTTTTTTATGAGAGACATATAATTTTCCTTAGGATCCTTGGGCGAGCATATAGAAGGTTAATGGTTTGGAGTTTATATTTTTCCAACCACAAGCCTATGGGCCTTCAACCCCTTCTTCCCATGAAGTGAGGGAGAACCCCTTCTTGGGTCAGTACACCTAAAAAACCAAAAGGGTGAGGAGATGAGGGGATGAAGTGTGGAAAGTGACATGTATGGTCAGGAATGGCATGATGAATCATCAAAAGGGCCTCCCATTAGCATATCTATCCCTAAGGGTGACCCACCTACTAGGGCGCAATGTCAACCACCAAAGTGAAACATGGAAAAGAGCATAATTTTGAAGAAAATGTCACATAATCAAAAGAAGTAATAGATGCAACAAAACAAAATTCCTCAAATATTGAAATTAAACTCACCATATTACTTGATTTGTACCTCATGGATAAATACCAAATGTATTTCAGAGGCCAGCTGATGTGGTGGATGTAGTCGCGACGAACCTGGAGTTGTGGTGGTGATGTGGATCTTTGTATATGAAAGTGGAAAACCGTTGGTCAAGCTATCTCTAGGTACTCCATGTTTGCAACCTAAGGGCCTCGATACATCATCTCCTTAGTTATCCCTAGGATTTGGGAATAATAAAACTGACTGACATTTTTGGCACTGTTGTTGGAGAAGTGCAAAAAGGAATTATTTTTTCCTTTTTATCATTTAAATCATGATAAGTAGGATTCATGAATAGACATAGGGATTATAGAGGTAAATTTACTATTGGTATAAGCACACCAAACACCACTTCACCCACTCCATCATGTGGTACTATAAGAGCCACAACATCAACTAACCTTCTGCAGGTATAACTACAAGAGGAGGAAGAACATGAAGGATTGCAACTACAAAAGAAAAATACAAAGGAAAATTTGGAGAAGGTAGTTCTAAAATAGTAAAATTTCCATCAACCTCACAACAAGTTGTCATACATCCAATAAAACCCCAAGAATAAGAACTACTCAGTGGTCATCCTGAGATTGTATTTCTAGAAAACCTCGTTGAAGAACTAGAACTCTTTACTCCTTCAAAGAATTCTATGTGTCTTGAAGATTACAATAAGTCTGGAATACACATTGAATGAGAAGAGGAAATAGGACCCAAAGGTGGAGAAAAGCATGAACGTGAAGAAAGATAAGAACAAACTGGTACATCAATTATTGGGAATGAATTTGGATTTCCAATCTTAGATCCAATAGTTGTAGTCCAAATGAACAACATATCGCCTTCAACACTGCAAAACTTTCATGGTATGATAGCCAAAGACCCAAAAACTTTCTTTTTAGAATTTGATGTGTTATGTCACATTTGTGATTATTCTTCTGACACTCAAAAATTGATGTTGTTTCCAGCTACACTTAAGGATGTTGCATTACGTTGGTTTATGGGCTTTGGAACAAATGCAATAAAAAAATGGGATGAGATGAGAAAAACATTCCTTGAGAAATATAATGATAATTATACAAACCAAGGAATGAGAGAATACATGTTCAAAATAACAAAAAAATAAGAGGAGATCCTTGAATATTATTTAGAAATATTTCATTATATTGTTAAAAGAGAAAAACAAAATCATCTAGATTTGGATACTTTAAAAGTCATTTTACTTAGAGGAATTAGAGATGAATGGATTGATGTATTGAATTTAATGGGTAAATGAGATATTTCTCATCTAACGCATCCAAAAATTTGTGACTTATGCAAGCATATATCTCAAGGAAAGTCCAAATATGGTAAGGGACCTAAAGATTCTATCTCTATGGTGAACAAATCAGCCACCAGTGGGGTAAGTAGAGAAGAGATTGACAATTTATTGGGCAATTTTAAAACACACATTCTCAATACTCTTGGTTCTCAATTATACACATTAAATATTAAGAAAAGGAAAGAGTTAAAGGATGCAACATTAACTATTTGTTGTCCAAAATGTAGAAAAAGACACCCTTTAAAAGAATTCCCTTTAGATAACATTGATCTTCGTGGTATATGTACAGATAATCATTCTACAGAAAATTGCCCATCTCTACCAGGACTGAAAGCATCCTACCAAAAGTCTCATGGAGATACATAGCAATTATGTTTTGTTACACAAAAGAGACCTTGGAAACTAAGGAATCCAGATATATCTCAAGATCCCTCTCAACAATTTAATCCTTATTTTTCTCAACAACACTTCCAACAGAATTGGACCATTCCTATGCCTTGGAAAGCATGGGAACCACACCAATTCCAAAATCAACCTTGGCAAAAAGGTTGGCGAGGATCTTCCAATGGGACCATGCCTAGACAACCTTATCCTATGAAACAATAATATACCCAATACCCTACACAAAACCAATATCCTCCACAAGATCAACAACCATATTTCAATCGACCATCACAACCACAAATTTCACAACCACAACATATTCAATTACCATCAACCCAACCTCCAATACCAGCCCAACTACGTGCGCAACCTATTGCTAACCCCAATAATAAAGTATCACAACCTGCTTACAATGTTGAGCTACAAAATTTTCCCACTTACATGATTACTTCTCTTGGTATAAATGATAATCATCCTAGATCAGGAAAAGTACTTCATCAACATGCACCTTTTATTGTTGAAGAACACGTGGAGGAGGAAACTCCTAATCAATAAAAAACAATGATAGTACTAATCCAATATATCAAACTTCTTCATCTACAATTAATCAAAATAAACAATCTAGTTCTCCACCTTTCCTAGAAAGGTTGACATTAGAAAAGAAAATCACTAAAACATGATATGATTTACTAGATGAGTTAAAGAATGTTTGTATCAAAATTCCATTATTGCAAGAAATCAAAGACATTCCAATTTATGCTAAGATAGTAAGGGAATTATGTATCAAAAAAATAGGAAGGAAAAAGAAAGACCCACAAACAATGCAAGTGATTGGTAAATTAGCATATCTTTTGTCGGGTAAAATCTATATGCAAAAATATGTTGATCTTGGTAGTTCCATTGTAAAAATCCACATCAATAATGTTGCAATCACAAACAAATTAATATATCTAGGAGTGGAAATCAATGTAATGAAAAAATATACCATGGATAAATCACAATTGTCTAATATTTGTGATACCATCACAATTTTGCAATTAGCTTATAGATCAACAATAAAAATAGAAGGTGTATTAGAGGATATAATAGTCTCCTTGGATACCTAGGAGTACCCTATTGATTTCATGGTTTTACAACTAAAATATAACTTAGGGGGGCACCCATTAATCTTAGGGAGACCTTCTAATCCAAAAAGGATCCATACAAGTCTAATGATAACTCATAATTCGTAGAAGCACCTCAAGAAGCTCATAATGTCCTCAATAGATAGAGAAAGGGAAAAAATTCAAAGTCCTCAAAACTCAGTGAAATTGGCATCATCACGAAGAACGTGTCACAAGATTTCCAACATCATAAACGACTCATCAAATGGAGTTACAGATAAAAAGATATTTGCGGTTAAATTTTTGGTCAACCTAGCCCAATCAACAAGGATGAGTCAACACCCATACTGCTAACGTCAACATCAGTACAGATGACATCACCATCTGTACAGGGTACATGGCACACGCAAAGGGTGACATGTGTCATGATGATGTCAGCATGATGATGTGGTAGCACTAGAGGCTTCCATGTGTCACTCATTTTTGGCATTTTTCGGTCAGTCTGTGGACCAATGGAAACGTACCACGTGGCAATCTGTACAACCACCCAGCAGGTGACATGGAAAACTGATGAAACAGGGATGACGTGGCATGACTATGCAGTGTGGTGATGTGGGCTAATGAAAGGCCACCATGTGGCAGCAGGAAAATGCACAGTGAGGTCCAACAACCAAACTTTTCAAAAAAGACAGGGTTGGCTGGCGCCAACCCCCAATCCGCTAATTTAATACATATCCCGCCATATCCGGTTAGCTACAACAAACAATATTCCAAACATATCACCACCACTAAAGTTAGCATAGGTTCTATCTAGATGTTCCACGATTAAAACAAACAAGCCAAAGGGAGGAGATTCACGGGTTTGACCCCGAGACCTCCCCCAACCAAATGCCTAAATAATACTCCACCAACCGTTGGGCCAAACGAGCAAGTTGTTAACTCTGCCCAACATTAAATTTAAAAAGTGGTATTTTCCAGTGCACGGGGGGGAGAGGAGAAGGGTGCACGATGGTACATCTGAGCACATTTTTCGAGGTAGAGTTTTGTGAATTTATTGCAGGTTGCAGGAACAGAAACCGAGACAAAATTTCAATTGGGGCTGAAAGTGATAGACTCATATCAAGTAGTGGAGACAGTCGTTTTTGGGTAATTCGACGCCACAAATTTATTGGTGTTTCTTGTTTTCTAATATGAGCAAAGATTCTACAACTTAACTCCATAATGAGGTATAGTTATGTATTTTTCCAAATTATTTTGCTGAGTTGATAAAAAAGCCTACCCATTTGAGAGCATGACCCAGAGACGTAGTCCACCAGGGATGAACTCCGTTAT